>JXXA01013114.1:0-17932 GCA_000956255.1 Anopheles punctulatus | reverse complement strand
TGTTGAAGTTCTTGGCTCGTTAATCCGTACCGCCGGGTGCCTAATGAAGGGCACATAAATTACCATTAATCTCATCTTTCCGGACCCTACGCACCGTCCTGTTAGGCGGTCGGACTTTCTTGCCTGCGTGCGTGTTGTGAACTCCCGGTCCCGAATGTGGGTCATCCCACGCGCGGTAACGTTCCTCCGGCAGAAGGCACACACCAGCAAGTAGCAGTCGAAGTTGTAGCAGACCGTCTCACGGCTCTTTGGCGACCGGTTCGATCTTTATTTTCCACTGCGGCCACAAACAAGCTGCTCATTGCCGCCACCCCTAGGGGGGGCTCTCGCGCAGAAGAAGGAGAAACTTGCGTCTTAAGAGAAGTAAAAACGGGCCTTCCCAAAACGATTCCGACCGGCGACACAACATCGGCGTCGAGTTCTACCGCGCGCCGCTGTGTTGTACACCTCGAAAATAAACGTACCCAGCGGAACTGGTTTTTTTTACCATTTATATATTTAAATCGACTTTACCTTTGCACGCGCGCTTGTGATTGCCCCCCCACTGGCCGGGCTCGTTCCAGCCCCCAAAAGCGAAACGCGATTTCGTAAACAACAGACCGGATTTTATTTTGATCCTTCGCGAGACTCGACTGCGGAGGATGAACGGTGTGGCAGTCGACAAACAAACAAAAAAAGAACACTGGATATCGAATCGCGTTTGAATGGAAAACAACCGCGAATGGCGCTTACCCCCAGCAACAGTCTAAGGAGGGAGGGATGATTTAGTGTCGCCCACACCATGAGTGTGCCTGAAATTAATATCCGGAGGCACACCTCGAAAGGAACGAGATTTCAAATCTCCAAGAGCCACCTTGTGAGACGTTCATATTGTGGAGGACTTTTTGCCGGAGGAGGTCAGGAGCATCATCTTCATTGATGACGATTGGTGCACGTGAAAGTGAAAACTGAGACTTCTAGAAGTCCAATAAGTAAGCCCGGCCCGGATACAGCCCCGGTGCGTGTGTTTGATGATGTAACTTACACAATCATCCTTACCTAACCTATTTGTCCACTTCACACCAGCGTCCTTCCGTTTGCTCTGCACTTCTCCGCACCCGCTCCAAAACGGCTCATCATTGATGCCGAATCGAGCGTCTCAAGATGGCGGCCGGGAAGGCAAACATATATTGGTCCGTCGGCGGCATACCGCCCGTGTGCTCGTGTTTATCGAGTCAGACCAACGCGCACACCCCGCGTAGCGTTTGGGGTGCGCTTTTGCTGTGCGCTGATAAGACAGAACGACCCAGTATTAATTACCCCGTGTGCGAGATAAGCAATCAGACCGAACCGAGTACACCTCGGGAGCCCGTTTCGATGAGGGGCTGAACTTGGGCGACGAAAGTTGCCGGGCGTCGATCGAAGCGTTCCAAAACTGACAACGATGAATATAGGCTCCGAATGCGACTCGCGAGCTGTCTTTATCTGTATTTAGACAACGTAGCGAAAGAAGAAGAAAAAGAAGAAAAAAAAACATTTGTTTAGTCGATTTTACGCCGTTAGCACATGTACAAACGATCGCCTCCAGGCCGTAGTAGGCATGGAAATATGTTCGATGTATCCGGGACGGTGCTGTCGAGAACAAAGCTGCGTTTATTGCGTGGCGCAGCTGGTCCTGGGTTAGTCTGTGTTATCGTCTCCCCGTCCCCTCAGGGGTGAATGTATGATAAAGAGTAAGCGTTTTTCCCGCTCCCTACCGCCCCCCGATGTGATCAATTTCTCGTTCTCGTGCGGAGAGTAGCGTTCTTTGTGTGCTTTTGACTCCACGCCAGTGTCTCGGTGACTCGATACTTATGCTTTTGTGTCCTCCTTGTCGTACTTTCAGGTGTGTGCCGATCTTGGAATCATCTGCGAGACGGACTACTTCGGGCTGATACCGGTGCGCGATGGTGACAGCGGTGCGGACACCGACGAGTTTACCGCGAAGCAGTGGATCAACCTGCGCAACCCGCTGCACCTCTACACGAACGATCGCACACATCCGATCTTGTTTTCGCTTCGCGTCAAGTTCTGGGTCCCGGCGCACCTGATCCTGCAGGCCAGCGTGCGCACGCTGTTTTTCATGCAAGCTCGCCAGGAGCTGTTCGATGGCCATCTGCGACCGTCAAGCTGGACCAATGCGGCCTATCTGGCGGCGCTGTTGCTGCAAGCCGACGGCTATCGGTACGATGCGACCAAAGTGCCGAGCGCCAGCGAGACTCCCTCGTTGGCTGCCGGTTCCAGCTCGGCATCGCCGGAACGACGGCCACCGCAAGGCTTGCGTCGTCCGTCCAAGCGCAAATGCTCGGAAATTGAGTGTAAGCGAGGCAGTGTTAGTTCGCCGAACGGTGGGAGCTTACCGACGGGTACGCCACTGGACGAAGGCGTCCAATCGGTCGGACAAGTCGGCCAGCCGGTGGGCGATACGTCCGGTAGCAAAGCGCCAAAGAACATTTATCACCGGTACGGTGCACTTCGGCCTGCATTTGAGAACACGGATGAGGAGGACGGACCCGTTGTGGTGCCTCCACAGCCGGCCAACTTCTACCAGCTGATTGCGCAGGAGCACGAGAAACTTTCGCGCATCCGGATGACCCCAACGTCGGCCCAGTACTGGCTGCTGGAGGAGATCTGCTGTCTGGTCGGGTACGGCGAGGAGATCTTCGAGGGTGTGACGATCGCCGAACCGGCGGTAGTGTGCAAAATCGGCGTCAGTCCGCACGGTCTGACGGTCGTAAAGGACGACGAAAAGTATAGGTAAGCTGCCGTGATGAAACGAATCTCCTTGGGGTAGAACATTCCGATACTAACTTTCCGCCTTCCTCTGTGTTGCAACAGCGTTCCATTCACCGCAGTTAAGGCGGCCAAATCGATCAAGCGCTCCTTCCGGCTGACGTACATGAACGAGAACCACGAGGAGGCGCACGTGGAGCTGAAGCTACCGAACCACCGGACGGCCGCCTCGCTCTACCGGGCCATCACGGAGAAGCACGTCTTCTACTCGTGCGAAACCGTACGCCCGATCGTAACGACCCAGTTCATCCGCGATCTCAAAGGCACGATTGTGTCGATGTTCAATGAGGACACCGAGCTCGGCAAGCGCTACGTGTTTGACATTCAGCGCACCTGCCGCGAAGTTTATGACGCTGCGAGACGGACACTTCACGCCCGTGGCATCGAAATCGCACCCAGCGCCGACGAGCACTCGGAAACGCCGGCTGCCGCCCTGGGACGCTTGGAAGAGACGCTTCGGACGAGGCAAGCCGAGTCCGGCCAGCTCGAGCGGCTGCTGGACGAACGGATACGGGAGGCGATCACCTGTCCGATCTGTGTGGATGGTGAGATTGATACCACCTTCCTGCCCTGTGGACACATGACCGCCTGCAGAGCTTGTGCCGCACAGTAAGTGTTCAGCGTTCACCATTCACCATTCGTTGAAATGGTCTGTGTGTGTGGATATCTAACGAACGTTCTGCGTTGTCTTTCCCTCCACAGATGCGAGCGTTGTCCGTTGTGCCGAGCAACCATCGATAGCACGACCAAAATCTTCCTGCCACCCTTGTTGCAGTCGCGCAAGGGTTCGAGCATAAGCCGGCGAACCTCAGAATCCGCCGCCACCGAGCCCGCTGCTCGGGAATTTCCGAAGGTGGCAACAACTCCGTTGGTGCAGTAACTACCTACAGTGTGCTCTGATGCGCCAACAATCGTATATCATCTGGTTAACGTGGTTGACGACAGAATTTGTTAGCGAATAAGCGAATTGGTGATATTATTTGTTAGTCGTACTGTTGAGAGTGTGTGTGTGTGCTGTGGATGGATTGATTTTGTTGAGATGTTTTATGTAGCGCGATTAGTAACAGAAATAACGAGCTAGAAAGCGAGGGAGAGAGAAAGAGAGAGAGAGAGAGCGAAAGAGAGAGAAAAAGAAAGAATGAATCAGAAATCCTAGGCTTAGCAGAAGGAGAAGATTCTTTGGAAAAGAAATGATAGAAGAGTACGCAGTACGAAATCAGGAAACCCCATATAGTCAATGAATCAATGCAAATCTTTAAAATTACCACTAGCCGCGCTGGGCGGAGATCCAGGTGCACTAGATTTTAGCTCGTAAGCTGTTAAGTTTACCGCACTATTAGTTGTATAATTTTTAAATCAGTGATACTTTTACGTTGCTTTTGTCTTACTTTTTTTAATAACCAGAAGAATTAACACTTTACCGCACAGGCGTAGAGGAAGCTCGATGTTAGTAGGTTTCGCAGTAGGTTCAGAGCCAGGAGCGAGCCAACGGTTCGTTGGTAGTATTGATGTTTAGTATTTTTGTTTTTCTCTTCTAAATTCAATCCTACGATAGACATTTTACCACTTACTCAAGTCAGGCACGTACACTTCCCTAGCCCCGGGATGTAGTCCGGTGGTTGGTGTACTGTGAATCAACATATCCTCCATATATTTCCTGTCGATTGTAGCGGGCATGTTGATTACCATGTGTAAGATATTAGTAGATGTTAACTGCCAGAGCCTTCTAAGAAGCGTGTAAGGCACATAATAAATGATGGCATTCTTCAGCTTACGTCAATACAATAAAACGAAACAAAAACACAGTATATAACTTAAAAGCTATCCATCTGTGTGTGTGTTGGTATTATTCGTGTTTATTGAAATTGAAACATAAGCTTGTTTAAAAAAATGTTTGTAATTCTAAACATTCTGCCGAAACTCTTACGATTTTCAAAAAGTTTTGCGGATTGCATACATTTCTAAACTTCCGTTATACACGCAGCTTGTTGAACTTTTTCTTGATTGCACACATGCTTTGAGCTTTTGTCGAACACTAGAGAATCCTCGAACAGTTTTAATTTGAATTTAGCTTTTTCCCGTTACATTTAATATCGATGAAGTATGCTTTGATAAGGATTGAACATTTGATTAAAGGATCTGAACATCAAACAAATTAGTCGATAAAATTTACAATGGTCAATTTCAAACATTAAAGAAGAATCCGTGTTTTGCATTAAATCAGCGACTAGTACACTGTAAATCATAATAAAGAAAATATTTTTTCATACTTTTTATTTTAATTTAAAGAACTTTTCACCTTAGTAAATGTATAAAATCTTTTGAATCAAGTCTTGCATTTCCTTGTACCGTGGTCACGCACACAAACACACTGCATGCCGTCTACGGACGCCATCTTGCGGACGCCTGACAAATCTGACTCGCTTTATCTCTGTCTTGCACTCGTTTACCGGGGTACCCTTCCCTTTTCTGTTTCTACACCTCTTTTTGACGCTGTTGCTTGTGCATTTGTGGAGGCTAGATGTTTGAGACAGCAGCTTGACACATCTGACAGCTGTTGTTCGTTTTCTTCTTCTTCGTTGTTAAAATTTTTTTGAAGAAAGCGTGTGTTTGGTGTGGCTGCTGGAATTAATAAAGAATTTAAAAATAAATGGTTCGTAGTATTGATTACTGCAATAAATAGTTGTTAAGCAATTAAGTGCGCTCACACGGGATGGCGTGGCGTTCTGTGCGAATCGCGTGTTTCCCTAAAAACGGAGAAGTGTGTGCGTGTGCTGTAGTCCGTGTGCTGTGGAAAGGTTTTCAGCAACCATTTTGGTCATATTTTACACGCGTTTGCCTTCTTTTGCCTTGCTTCAGTTGAATGTGAAAATCCTGGCAAGTGTTCTGGTATCCTGAATTTGTGGCGTACGGATAGTTTTCATCGTAGCAATCAGCATAAGGAAGTGATGAAACACAACCGTTCGGTGTGTGTGGTATTGTAGGATTCGTTCCGACAGCTCGCGTGTTTTGGTGGTGTGCGTGAGATGGTGCTACCGCTGCTGGTGTAATCCGTCGTCACGGCGGTGTTCTCGTTGTGTGTCCGGAATCCGACGGTAGTGGCGGAATCCGTGCTGTAGCTAACAATCCTGGAAGCTGACCATCACGTCCGGAAGAAATCCCCGAGCACAGGGTAGATGATGATGCCGCATCCAACGGTCACACGCATACATTGGTGTCGCCGCCATCTGAACGCCATCGTACGTGCTCAAGGAACGGTGGTCCGGTCGGTCGGTTTCGCCGTGTGACGTTTCTTTTTCAGTCCGCTTGCTTGGTGTACGACGTGTAACGTAGAAGGCGCTTAAACAGCGAGAGCGAGATGGGACGAAAGCGAGCGAAACAGAGATGGAATAAACAAAAAGCCAGCAGAAAAAAGCAGTCATGTTGATCGTGGTAGCCGCCGCAGCGCAGTGAATGTCTAACCAGAGAAAAAGAGGAAGATGAAAAATAGTGCAAATCGCGAAACTAGAAATATCACACTGATTGACGATTCAGCGTTAGTACACCCCGTGAATGTGTGCCAGTGTGTGTAAATAGTCGCCCCACGTTATGAGGTAGTTGGAACGACGCGAGTGCCAAATGGACAACGGTCGCGCATTATGTCAAACGTTAATCCACTATTCCCCCCTGGGGGAAGTCGTGTTTTCGAAGGCCATCCTCCTGGTACCGGTAGCACAGGGAAGGGTCGAATGTAACCACCAACACCGCAAGCGGATTACCATGGCTCGGCGATCCGGGATTAGTGTCCTTCCAGTTGAGGCCGGAACTTTTAAAGCCGTACGTCAGTCGTGTCCTTGCTCCCGATTGCTCTCGATGGTTCCTTTGTTGGTATGTCGACGCAGCATCCAGCCGAGGAAGCGAGAGAGCAGCTTTTGGGTGTGCTTAGAACTGTCATTCGGCTGACCTGACAGCCCTCTGCCCCGGTTGTCGTTTTGCATCCTGTGCTGTCAGCCCTCTAACAATAAACAGCAGCTCAAAGTGGCCGCGTTCGATGGGGATTTGTCCGTATCAGGATGGCCCTGAGGCATCCGTGCTATGCGCTTTTCTTTACACTTACTGGAGGAGGAACAGTAGAATGATTGAAAGTATCATTTAGAATTCTATATTGTTTCTCTTTGTTTCCTTTCGTTTCAGGTGTGAACTGCTTGTTGTGTGATACATTCGATCGGTGAAGCGGAGGAGCGCATGATTCACTCTAATTGCATGTCCAAAACTAAGTGTATTTTGAGGATGCTCTGGTAGAGTGTTCAAGCAAGGGTTTATCCTGCATCCCGCATGAAGCTTCGAATAGAAAAGTGTGCGTATTAAATTGGTTCTGTTACTACTTTGCAGATTGGGGCGCTGTCGTCGGCGTTTCGTTTTTTCGGTTCCGTTGCGATTGATGTATTGTTTCCCGCGCGTATCAACAACACCGCCTCGTGCCGTCGTGCTATGTCCGTGGAAATGAAGAAGAAGCAGTTCGGAAAGTGATAGGAGAAGAAAATATATACTACGTCGCACTTCGGTGGTGGCAGTGCGTCGTCGCGTCCCACATTATCGTGGGGTCGTTTGTTGTGGGCCGCATCCTGCTGCGGCGTGCGGGGTTGGTCGCGGTAAGGGGCGCGGGAGCCTGCACACCGCACGGGCACGTGTTTGTGTGTGTGTGTCTGCTCGCGTCCATATGTGAGAGTGCGTGTGTGTGCTCAGCGTGCTGTTTAACGTGAGATCATTCTACCACGAGCCGCTGGTATTTGTTTACAAGTGTTTTTGCTGTAAGTAACAGCAGCTTTACCGATCGTCCTACGATTCAATCGATTCCTTGGTTTAAAAAAAAACCGCTGGTTGCTGCTCGTAGCAGCTGGCGTTTGTGGTAGCTAGGCATCAGCAGCATCGTCGCCGCAGTTTGTCGTAGCCCCTCCGAGAAAAGTGACGCCACATCTTTGTCTGACGAGCGCGCAAGGCACGGTTCGTGCGCTAACATGGCAATGATGGTGATGCTGGTGTGCAATAATCGTAGTAGCAGCAGCAGCAGCAGCAGCACGAGCAGTATCACCCGTGCCCATAGCAACATCATCAACAACAGCAAGTCCGGCGATCACAGCAGCAAGCTGTTGTTATTGTCGTGATAGTGGTGGAATTGATTCCCAGTGTTCGGTACGCACCATCCGGAAAAGGCGGAAATCATCGGTGAAGCTGAAACGAAGCAGAAAAAAATAGGGAAAGAGGAAGAAAGCAGCAAGTCTCTAGATAGGAAAACGGCAAGGAAAAATAATCTCCCACAGTGGTTGGTGCGCCTCGCCTGGAAGTCACGTGTGTATGTGTGTGCGCGCATTCGTATGTAGTGCCCGTTTTTTTCTTGTATGTGCCTCCAACCGCCGCCGACCCGTACACAGTGTGCGCATTGTTTACCGAAAGCGATAGGCCCGAGTGTGTGAGTGTGTTTGTGCGAGTGTAAGTGAAAGGATCGCGGCGTAGTTGTGCGATCGCGCGTAGATTCGCTGGGCCAGGGTAGCCACAGCCGCTCTGTGTGTTTTGTACGCGAAAAAGAAAGGAAAACGCTTTGTGTATGCGTGTGCTGTGTCCGTTGCGATGAAATGTGTGTATGCCCACGATAATGATGGTGGTTGCAAATGTGATGATTGATAAGAATGTTGTGCGACCGTCCGCATTGTCATCGTCAGCGCCAGCAGCATTATCATCACCGTCATCAGTGGCGCATCGAGTGTGGTAGTGTGTGTCGCCGTGGTGCAAAAGTCATCCAATTTACCAAATCCCTTCGCGTCTCGTCGTCGGCGCCTTAGTGTAGTACACACGGTGGGAGTTCGTGTGTGAGTGTGTTGTGTTTTGTGCGGGCGCGCCAGAATCGTGCCTCTTTGTGCGTGTGTGCACGTGTGTCCCCTGTCCCCACCGTCGGAGGTGGGTGGATGTGCTTAAGGTGAACCATTGATTCGCGCAAGCCGACCAAAATCGTATCCGTCTATACTCGTCCGCACACGCACACAACAACAGTAGCAGCCAAACCGAACCGACCGTCAACGTCGCGGGAAGCAGGAAGTGGTATCGCGTTAAGCCATTTCCTCCAAAAACCCGGAACAGCAGGGCGAACGTGGTGGCGTGTGGTGGTGCGATTTAGCGCGGACGATACCACATTCGCTAAAACGGCCGCACTCTACGGCATTAGGATAGCAACAAAGTAAGCATTGGAAAGCAATCTCGACTGTTAAGATTAACGTTTTGTTGATCTTAGATGTTTTTTAGTTTAGTTGGTTACGGATTCGGGATTCACAAGTGGGTTAGGATCGGTACTTCAAATACAAAGACCATCCTATGAATGAATCGATATATCCATCAGTCCATGAAACCCGGACATAGTGGGCATAAGTAGGCATAAGAAGAAATATGGGCATAAGAAGAAATATGTCTGCATCTTCCATACCTCGGCATGAATGTGCAAAGACGTTGCAAAGATAATATTGTCAACTGCATTCAAAACTCTCAATGGGAAGAACGGGATAAATTCGTTCGTTCAAACCACAATTCAAAATTCAATACAAATGACTTGGTGGGACCAGTTAGGTGTGATCTACTATGACTTGATTGACTTCAAAGGAACGTTCACAGGAGAACGATACAGAATGTGTTTGAAGCATTTGAGAAGAGTACAAAAGGGGAAATGCTCACAATATCAGGGTTCGTTTAGGAATGTTGGAAAGGAACAGAGGCTTGTAGTCTCTAACCGGACGTAGTCCATGCCAGGCAAATAAGTACATATCGAGTTTTAAATTCATCTCATAACTAAATTCATCCTGTAACTGGTACTGGTATGAGTAGATGGTCGAATCAGTCTCTCTTTCCAGCGAATGGATACCCATATCTCGGTCTAGACATTGACATTCGCGAGCCTCATGCAGCACAGTCCTGTCTGCTCTACGTCTAACTTGACAGCGATTGGAAAAGATGGAAAATGATTACCGTTGCTATCTGTCTGTAATGGACCACCGAACACGTGCGGGGGCACCACAATACACGCACACATGCATCTTTGTGAAGCAAACCCTCGTACGTAGGCTACACATGACGAGTCGCTACTTCTTCGTCTTCGCTGCGTGACCCTTCCGCTGGTAATCAAATTCCGGTTCTTTCGTCCTTGTTTCCCTCCCTTTTGCCATCCGAGATCGAAGCGATGAAACTCACGAGGCGAAACGCGCTCTGTGGGCTCCCCGAACACGTGTTATCAGCAAAAGAGCACAAGAAGAAGGGTGAAAAGGTGTTGTCTATCAACAATGCTAATGTCTGTGTTTGGCAAACAGAAACTATTGGGGGAAATGGAAATGACGCGCGGGTTCAGATTGTTGCAACACTCTGTTCCTTATTCAATGGTGAACCATTAATTCACGACCGGTGTAGTTTTACACCTCCAAAAGACTAGGCGTTTTGCTTGGAAATGTGCAGTACAATTCAATGCCGGCATTCAAATGGGGATGTGTGGAAAAAAAAATCATTATACGAAACGAATCTTCGCACTTCTTTCGCAGAAAGGCTTAGCTGAAAAAAATAGGGATCAGGGAACCATCTGTACGTTGTGCTGTTGGTGAGAACTTTTCGGTTGCTCTTAACTCCACCAACTTTTAATACGCCTATCGAACGATCGAAAGTCGTTCGCTATTTGGCTGCGATCCCAGGAAAGGAAAGGAATGAGGTTGAAAGAAGTTGTGATTAGTTGTCGACGAATCAATAATCAATATCCAAACGGACGCAGTGCCGTACTACATCACCCGGCAGTAGCAGCAGAAGAGCCTTTGGCTTGAAACCCAATATCGTGATGGAAACCCTTTGTCGGCTTAGTTGAAGGCGGAAGGATATTGTAATTTCGTGTGGCGTACCAAACAGGAAGCGAAGGGGTGCACGCCGGGTTTTGATTAAAATGGTGACGTGGAATTTAAACAACGGCCTGCGCTATCCTTTAGCTAGCGAATGAATGGTGGATACTTTCCTTCGTTAAACAAGCAACACCGGTTTTGTGTTGCAAGCCAGCCAATGATCAGTGGTCGGGGAGAGATGTTGGCTGATGCTATTTTTCTATCCGCTTGGTTTGTATGCATTTGCGGTTGTTACTCCAGCCTAAAATAAGCTCAAAATCGAATTACTCCGAACTTATTTGGAACCTATGGACTTATTTGGGCCGAGGTTTAGGTCAATGTTTCTGTTAATTCCAAATATTTGAACCATGCGATGTGGTGTTGTGTGGTGAAATATTTTTAATTGATTTATGAAGCAAAATATTAGTCACAATACCACCGGTGTTGTTATTATTGGTTGAAGTTTAACCCTTCTATGTTAAGAAAGTATATTTTCTGCAGTGTGCTTTTTCCTTGACAGTGAAAATGTTTTCGTTACTGTCGCGAGCATTCGTTTGCAGTTTTCTCTCGGAGCCTCCTGCAGCACCTTTGACACGGTTTAAGAGTGGATTTTAGAATATCGCCGTGGCAAATGTCATCGAAAAAGGCAAAGGGCAATAGTGATGATGCGTTGCGAGGAAAATAAAAACGTTACTTTCCTTCGCGATGGTGTGCAGACGTAGGAGCAATTTCAAACACACACAGCCACATCTCCCCCCCGGTGGTATATCTTTCGAGGCTCGATCTGGAGTTGGCGCTGGAGCTGGGCCACCTTCCACGCCGACCGGGTACCTTTATGACGTCTGTGACTGATTTATTGACGATCTTTTCTCCCCCGTGCAGAAGTGGGTGGGCAAACTGAAGTGAGTGTATTTGTGGGTGGTGGTTGCAGTAACATGCTTACTTCATTATACAGCGTCTTGCGTCTTTCGCTTTGCGGCTCAGTCCAGTGCAGCAGCCGAGGAGGGTTCATACGCCGTGATGAATAATGCAAACGCATGGGTGGCGGTATGAGACGCTTTTCCGCCTTCGGGGAAGCGTCTTGCGTCTTGATGCATCCTTTCGCCAAATCCGTCCGATGCCAATCGCCTATTGTTCTTAGCGCAGTCTACTGCACGAACCCATAGGAATGAAGGAATTATGCAGCATTTAATACTTATTAATAAACAGAATGTGATGAGACGGTCTGGAGCGGAATTTCTTAACCCGATCTGCTCTCCCACGTCCTATGTGAATCGCCGTTATCTGAGGCAGCTTCTGCAACTTAACCGATCAAAGTGCCCTATAAAATCCGTGCGAGACAATCTTCCCAAAACCCCCGCACCTTTCAATCATCAAAGCCACTCCATACCTTCGATTTATTCATTCGACATCAATCGCCCGTGCCCTCTACCGTGATCGGACTGAAATCGATCCCCCACTCTGATTTGTCCGTAGCCGCGCATTGTGATGAGTGTTACAGCTAGGCAAAGGGCGATCATTAGCCCTGCCAGGCAGGGTTCGTTAGCGTCGTCTAAGGTGAAGAACCTGGCGGGAGACCCCCCGCCTCCCATCTCGACACCTACATGCTTAGATATTACGATCTGCTACTTTTACGACCACCGCCCCGGGGTCGGTCTGAGAAGGTTCTAAAATATGCTGGAAAAGGAAGTTTTTTAGGAGGACCCAGTGGGAAAGAAATAGTCAGAAAGTAATAGAGAAGAAGAAGTAGCAACGCTTGTTGGCCGATCGCTTTGCCTCCTGTAATTGACCGACCGCTGATGAAGCGGCGCGGAAAGCGAACGAAAAGGATGGGTCAAAAAGGCAGCAGAAAATCGGACGCCAAGCTCGGAATGGAGAAGAACACCTAGCGAACAACCACCGAAAAGCGCACCCGTCCCCCGCCTGATCTGCGGCCCTCGTTCGCGGAAGAAGGTAGATGATCACAGAGCGGCGCGAAGGGCTGTGAACTCGATCGCGAACCGATCCTCTGGAGCATAATCGGTTCAGTTGTTTTTTTCTTTTCTTTTTCTTGTGTTTTCTCTTTCTCTCCGCGGTTCTCGTTTGCCGTTTCCGTCACCGCGTGCGCGCTGTGATGCTGCTGTGTGGAAGTTTTTGCCCCATCTACGGCGTTGATGCAGAAGCATGAGTCGGGGGGTTGTCCAACATGTTGCGCAAAATGCTGTGGTGGTTGCTTTAGAGTGAGATATTGATTTTTATCGGCCCATTATCACCTGATCATTTTTTGGTTGTAAAAGTTGTTCGAAACTCAGACTCTGAAAGCAGGAAGACGGTATTTGGGTTTGCGTTCATTGTTTGCATTAGTTTACTTATTATTCTTCTCCAAATCAAGGCAGCTCAAACCAGAAAGACACTTGCTTAGAACCATACTAGTAATTATGATTGATTAAACATGTGGGACATAAATAAGGTATTCAATATCCTTAGCACAACAGAAGAGAGTTTTGTAGTGTTGAGAAATGTAAGATATATGGTTCACAATCTTTAAGAATGTTTGGAAAACTTAAAATCCATAAAAATATTCATATTTGGCTAGAACGTATTTTGTCGGTCGTGTTTTAGACGACTTGAATTGAATGATATTTCAAAATCATATGATCATACATTCCAATGAAAACGATCTTACGCTCGTCATTGTGTAGGAGAAAATTACAAGAAAAAAACATTTTAAAAATACTTTGTAAAAAATATAAACTTTACGTATAAAATATACGTGAAGCTAATTATAAATATATTTTTTGCTAACCATAAATATTATAACTCGATTTATTGAAAAACAAAATTGCATGAATTGTTTAAAAATTTAAAATCAGGTGGTTTATTTATTCTATTTCGTTCCGCACAGTAACAATTTATGTGTGTTAAATTATAAACCATTATTCTAGCAATTAATGAAACATGTTGGAACCTTTTGCACAGAGCATATAATGTGTAGGATCGATGATTCAGCGTCACTAATGTCGAAGTGTGGGACATAGGAGTGTTTTTTTCTTGTTTATTGATGTTGCAACAGTTCGGTTGTGGTTGTGTGGTTGCTGTGCAAATACAGACAACCACTCACATCTACATTGACACGTATCGAGGGTAGGTAAATATTGATGATGTGCTGAACACCACCAACTATACCGGCTTCCGATAGAAGAACGCATTGTGTATGGGCATCTCTCGATGGAAGTGTGTTTATTTTTGCACCGGCATGGGTTTTACCACACTCATTGTGTTAAACCACTTTTGGATTGTTTCGAACGGCGGAATGGTTTCGGATAAATATTGTCTAGTAATTTGCTTAGAATTTATTAATAAATCCGATCTTTTCTGCTGGGAAGCTAGCTTGTGTACATTTGTGTACATTTGTCGCGATGTTGGGGAAAATTGTTTATTGTAGAAGGTTCCTAAATTCAAACTAGATCATCCGACAGGCAGCAAATGGATCGCTTTATCATTCCCGATGCCAAAGGCTTTCGTCAAAATTCTATTCCAAAATTTTCTCCATACGTACGATTTTATGAGATGAAACATCAGCATGTTGCAAATGAATTGCAATAAATTAGCGAACCATTTCCTTTTTCCACCAAATGCAGCTGGGGAGGCTGTTGTGCTTTCGCGAACAATTCACCACCCGGCGATGGGTGGATGTTTATTTCCCACCCTCCAGGCGCGCACACATTAAAACGCTGGTGAGACTGAGAGAAAAGCGAATAAATTTCACATTTAAACGCTCGCACACACACACATGCGTACATTCGTTCACATACAATTACAGTGCGGCGGTGTGTTGAAGAAGCACGATTCGGGATGACCACAGAGCGGAACCAATCCGATTACAACCGCTACTGCTGGCGATGCTCTCCTGTTAGAGATCCCTCTTTAAATTGGCACGCTAGGGCTCACCATTGAGTGTTCGGATGATGAAAATGAAAACCGAGTAGCAGAAGAGCTAGGGGGCAGCAGGAGTATCACAATGATTTTCCCCTCCCGACACCGAAGCGGGTGGGAAGACTATGGGTCAGTGAGCTTTTCCGCGTCGGTCTTGTGCTTTTCATTCCATTTTTTTTCATTTAAACAGAAAATAATGAACTGAACGCAAAAACAGCGATCGTCCGTTATGTGCCATGTGGTGTGTAGATCATGGAAACAGATCGATCCGAGCAGGGTGAATCTTATTGGAAAGAAAGAGAGAAGAGTGTGTTAATACTTCGTTTGCTACGGTTGCCTTGATTGCGAAGAATATGGGAGAGAGGGGTACACACAAACCCCGTTTTAGGACCACCGGGAATCATCATGTCCAGAAAAAGGGAAGGGTTTCCACGAATCGCATAGTCCCACGTCCCGAGGGGATGTTCCTTCCCTTGCTTTCCTCTTCGCTCGTCGGTTCGCTTATCATGTTTGCTGCGTGCTTGCGCTTTTACACTAATCGCAAGTTTAGCTTCTTCGCTTTTGCATTTCAAAACTGGCACGAGAACACGAGACACTGGTGGGGGGGAGGAGGGAGTTGGGGGTTTTCTCCTTTCCGCCGTTCGAATTTCTTGCTTACCCCTGCATTGTGACGGATGTTTTTGCATTTCTTTTACGAGGTGTGCGAACCGCGGTTGAAATTCTACGCAAACAACCGCGCCTTAAGCACTTTGTTTGCGACCTCAACGTTCTCCGTAAAGCGGCTCGGTAAAGCAAACGAAGGGTCAGCATTAAATCGAATGAATAATAGAGCATTTATGCTGCGCCGGCAAACCACCAACCAGTTGCACGGAAAACTGACTACAGTTAGAAGTAGTCCTCGTCATAGCCACCTTTGCAGGTGACGGTGGTGGGACTTCGGGGGTATGTTTCTATTTGCAGCTCATGGTGATCTTGTCTCTACTGACGAGAAGATGCGGCAAAAGGCATATATTGAATATAGCATAGGTTGTGATGTATGATGAATATAGCTGAAATTAAGTTAGTATTTTGTTTTATTTGTTTACGATGTCCATATTTTGTTTTTATTGATTAGTGACTTAATACTTAAGACTCATCATAAGCAATATAGTTTGATTTTTTTGTCGTCAATTTGGGAAACAATTGAGACCACCAGATCGTGCAGAAATACTATCAATATGAAGTTAAACAGGAGGATATGTTAAGGATTCCAATATTTTTGATATAAATTAATCTAATGAAGCGCAACTGTCTTACTTATCTCGAATGATTGTTCAAAAATATTCATTTAAATGACAGCCACAATTGAAAGCATCTTAATCGATTGCCAACGATGGGTTGGCGCCATAAGCGCCGGCATCAGCTTCGTCTTATTGCAATGCTAAAAACAGCATAAATACAGTTTAAAGCCACTGCACGGGAAATGAAAATCTCCCATCCGTTGGAGACGTCGATCGTTGTTTTTCTGCCTCTCGCTAACCCTTAACCGTCTCCTCCCTCCCCTCCGCATCCCTCCCCTGTATCCCAGCGTGCTCACCAGCGGATGCAGAGAGCGCGACATTGAGTGGAAGAATAACATACAACCTAGCAGAGAAGGGGGTGGTGGTAGGTGGGAGTGGAGAACGCAAAAACGTTGCCATTTCCATATTACATTGTTTGATATGCTCCGCCGGGCGGAATTGTGTGCTTTTCCCCGTCCAATGCTGTCCCACCACCGTGACACCGGGCGGTGCCCTTCCTGTAAGGGTTCTTTGACTTGTTCCTTCTTGATGGCAGAGCCGAGTTGCTGCTGCTGATTCTGCTGCTGCTGGTTGTCCGTGATAGTCTGTGTAAAACAAGCAAACTTTAGCCGTAACTCAATTTATATCGCCCAAGTGTCCGTTGGTTGTTATTCAGAAGTAATGGAACACGGTGGGTGAGGGATGGGGAAGACAGGGCAATGGGTCGTCGATGGAAGGGCGAAAAAGCGACCTAAAAGCTCTTTTGTGAACCATCCTCTGCATCGTGGGTTGATGAAAAACGGTTTGAAAAAGGCATTCCTATGGGGGAGGTGCTGAGCACATGAGGTTTTCGAGCTGGCTTAGAAATCCGTTGCGTATTACCAGCAGCCGTTTGACAGTGCGGCTCGTTTACTCATCCAATTATGTGCGTTTTTTTCTTGTTTTTCTCCACTGAGTGTGCCTCGGTGCCTCGGGCCACCAAAGGGTTGCTGCAGTGTCGGCGTGGGGAAAAGGATAATGCGGCATCACCGCATGGGTTTATTCGCTGCTTTATTTAATGCTCCGATTTTTGAAAGATGTACAAACACAACATAGTTGCAATTTTTGTCCGTTGGTATCATCATAAAATAAGTTACGTCCGTGTGAGTTTGTGTGCGTCGATGGAAGTAGGGTAGTTTCACTCGCAACTATGTCGTAGACATTTTGGCGACGAATGTGGCGAAAAGATGTGGTGAACGGGAGCGTTTGTAAGTGTCACAGTGTTTACACAAAAAAGGATGCCAAACGGGGGCGGATATCGGTGACGATGACATTTGTTGAGAAAACTTGGTACGTTTCCCTCGAATATTTTGAGTTGTAACCGTCCTAAGTACGGGGTTAGGTCGTTGTTTGAGTTTTGTGTTGTTGTATAGTAGCGCTTTATCGTTCAAAATTATGAGAGGAAATCATAGAGTCAATGTTTTATATGTTTATCGTCTATCGAAAAGAAATCCTGAAATATTCTTTGTACATTAGATGAAGCAGAAAACGGGAAAATCTTACGCGATTATGGTGCCAAAATTCCATCGTCTCCAGCATTTTCTTCGATCGATCGTTTTGTTTTCACGCTTGACTGAGCTATCAGCGTAATATTATCTGCAGACCTCGGCCGCGCCGAAAATTGCAAGCAGAGTGGGCAGAGACGATAAAAAGCAAAATTTTAAGGTTTTTACCATGGCTCCAGGAAGCGAAGGGAAGGAATTCCAATGTTTCCGAAGACGCTGTCCGGGAGATTCCGCCGACCCTTGTTACATAGTTTTCAGGGTGTGTAGCAAGGAATAGCAAACAAACAAAGGGCACGTCGGACCAGTTTGCGCCGGGGAAGGGAAACGCAGGCGAAGCGCAAGTGTGTTCGCGAGAGGGGTGAAAATTGCAAATGTAACGTAATTACCGTGGGCGGAAGTGGAAATAAGTGCGCGATGGCAGTGGTGGTGGTTGTGGTGGTTCGCTTTTATAGGAAGTTAGAGACGTCTTCCCACAATAATCTCCTCAACTGCTAGCACCAGAAGGTGCTGCTAGCTCAGGTGCAGA
>JXXA01013111.1:0-33917 GCA_000956255.1 Anopheles punctulatus | reverse complement strand
CGAGGAATCACTCAACACTCATCACACCCATACCTTCCGCGCACGATTGCTCGAACGGGTTCAATGTGCCCGTGTGTGTGATCTTCGACGTTCTTGTCATCTGTCTCGCGTGAAGGTGCTGGATCCTGCCGCATTCGGATTGGCACGGTGCAATGCAAATAGTAGCTATTTCAACAACAAAAAAAAGTACGATCAACGAGCGTCGCTAATCTCGATCGTACCTAGAATCGGTAATAGCGTTCCTTCAATGAAACTTACTTCCGATGGCATTGCGTGGCGGCCGCAGACAAACAGTGTACAGATATTTCAAGCACACTTCCTACGGAACACACGTGGTCATATTGTGGCGTAGCTGGTCGCACGTGCGGGGCGGCACTGCGGAGACATCGTAAGCGACCTTGCACTTGAAACTGTTTGCCCACCCGTTTCCCGCTGGTTGAAAAGCGCGACAACGCGGGAACATGGGGCGCTTTGTAGTGAGCGTCGTCAGTAGCACTTTTGGGGAGACATTTTTGACCCGCGGCAGACAGGTGAGCCACTTTTCGGCAGACCCAATGAAATATTCAACAATTACTGCGAACCGTTCAGCTTATCTTTTGTAAATATAATTAATTTTTCCAACTACTTCGCAAGTTTCTTAACAACCATATCGTGAAATCGTAACGAAATATTCAAATATTCCTACAATGCTGCCCGAAATTCGTCCACCGATGGAGTTAACCTGCTAAAAAAAAATATTAGTGATTTTCAGAAAGAATTAAGAATTTTCAGAAAGAAAGAATTAATTTTGAGATTTTTACTACATCAGTACGGCCTTGCCTTGTTAATTAAAAAAATGATTTGTTCTATCCTGTTCCACATATTTTTCCTTATTTAATTTATTCTTTTTTTTGGTTTTCACATTTGTAATTGCATTTTAAATGCGATCGAAAACATGTGTATAACCAAGTTTTTGTCAAAGTAATGTTCTATACCTCCAAAATATCTCACTCGTTCGCAGGAATTCCACCATTACCTTCAATAATGAATCGTTTTAAATTTGTTTGTTATAATTGTCGTTATGTTGTGATACCATACATTAATTTGAAACTCCCTTTTTCGGTGTATTTTGGTATATTTTCTTACGAATAAACTGTGTAAAATAAAATGCAAAACTATAAGCTTGTTTACATTTTTCAATTTTATTTTGGGCGATATTTTTTGTGTCATTAATCATCATTAACCAGGTTCTTATTGTAATGCCCTATTTCATCAATACGAATCAATACTGTCTGGGAAAATGGAAAACACATTTTTATTTTTAAATTCTTTATCTTAAATTTCGTCGTCTGAATTTTCGTCGTCTGAATTTTCGTCCTACTCCTAGTCCAATTTGTCATTGTATAGCTCTATCTCTTTGTGGGTGCTGTTACAAAAATATAGATTTAAATTGTACTAAAGTAATTTTCCCTGCCAATAAACCTTCGATTCCATTCTGCAGCATTTTCGCAAGCCTGATACCGATTGAGGGTTCCATTCTAGGTGGCCTGCATCGTGCATTCTGCATCTCGTTTAAGGTATTGTTACCATTTGCAAATCGGATCTGCACACGACATGCGACGCGTCGTAAGTTAATAACAACTTCCATGCATCGAAGGATACAGTGGCTAGAAGCACGAGTCTGGCAGATTCGAACAAGTGTTAGGAGAAGGCCCTGCTATGGAAGACCTACCCAAGACGCACCGGTGAAGCTGCAGCACTTAATTTGCACCTATCTGCACCATGAGCATTCCGATTTCCGCCCAGAACAATTAGCGCACACCAAATTGTGCGTCTAATCTGCACCGCGTCGTAAAAAAGTGCACGAGTCGTCCTCGGCGATAATCTTACTGTCAATGTCACGTTTGTTAACTTCTTCTGCCATCGAACTCACGCTGCCAGGTGAGGCGGCCTTTTTACGGAAATCACCACGGATTTCGCCACGGGCCGCGCGCGATGATTGATGTCCGATGTCCATTTAGCGATCAAACATTCAAACACCCCCGTAGCGTGCGCCGTTCGCCACCGGTTCGGAGGGACAACAATATTTTGTAAGATGTCATCGACACCGGGGAGGGTCATGCGTGGTTGCTGCTAGCCGCACCACACCTGCGAACGGCGATCGGAGACACGGAGCCACGGAGACTGCGGGCGGAAGTAGTGGTTGAACTTCAGCCTAATGTTGCTGTTCGTTTCGGTCTCGGTTTCGGTAAATCACCGTTCGTTCGCACATGGTTAGCCAAAATCGTTGTTGGCCTACGGAGTGGTGCAGTGTTGCGTATGTAAGGTTGGTTTTAAAGTTTGCCGCACTTAAGCTGTCAAGATTGCTGCATACGCCACCTTTATCCACTGTTGCACCCTTTCGTGGCCAACTTCGTCAGCTAACCCTTGATCCTGAACCAGCCGCACTCGCAACCGATAAGGAACCTTCAACTATTTCGCGATTTGTACACAGAGCACAATCGCGCAGAGAATAACCCTCACTCGTGCGGTGCAATGCAACTTCCGCTGATTACGATCCTGCACGATGCGTTTGCTGAACCGCGCCACCGTAACGATCTGCTATCGATTCAACGAGCCCTAGTGCACAGTGCCGCCCCACCTAGTGTGCCTTGCGTGCGTGTGTCGTACCGCATGCTTAGTGCAGCCGAAACGCTGGTTGCTTAGATCAGGGTGTGTATGCTGGCGGTGCGACTCTTGATTACTCATCCACCACGCCGCGTGCGAATTGTCTTTCTTCTACGTTGAAGCACTACTTCAAGTTGAAGCGCATCGACGAACGCGTGTGAGTAGTGGCGTGAGAATGCGAAGCGTTTTAGTGGTAGTAGCAGTGTCCGACCCGTCGTGTACTAATCATTCGTTGACACCGGCGAAGGTGACACGCTTTTTGGAGCGCTCTCACTCTCCCGCTCACGCTGTCTGCGCATCTCGCGCGAGTGAGAAGAGGGCGCGAGTGAGAAGAGCGAAAGGTAAACAAAGCCGGCGCTGCAGCGATGCTGCGAGCGCGAGAGCAGTCGGAAGGCATTTGGCTGTTCCTTTTTTTTTTTTTAGCGGAATGCCAAACGCACCCCCCGCGAGCTAAACCGCGTGCCGCGTGTATAAAACGTGCCGGCGGAAGAACAATAGTGACGAGTTCGGGCTAGACAGCGCACGGAGCTCACCACACGGGCTCGCGGATTGTTTGCGTGGAAGTGGTGTTCATTTGCTCACGGTGTGCTCCAATCTCCCCTGCAGAGCTCGCGTGGTGAGCCGGCGTGGTTCCGACGACACCTGTCCTGTCTAGAAACGGCCAACATGTGCCTTTCGGGTGCGAATCTTTGCCGCCTTGCGTCGGTTGTGTTGACCCTCAGCCAGCTGACGACCATCGCAGGGCAGATAAGCTGTGAGTGCCGTCGGTGTTCGTGTTGATGGATGTGTGTTGAATTTCATGGATTTTGTGCCTTTCTTCCGTAACTTTCCACGCTGCTGAACCGCTAGTATCGTCCGTACCATGCGGCCAGCAGCAACAGCAGCGGATCGTGGGTGGCGTGAATTCTAACCGCGGCCAAATAACCTACATCGCCAGCCTTACCAAGCGCGGTGGCCACTTCTGCGGTGCGTCCATCGTTAACGAACGGTGGCTCCTGACGGCGGGCCACTGTGTGTGCAGGTGAGTATTGAAATCTGTTCCCGTTTGCGCGACCGTTCCGGTCATACGATCCTCCCCAATTCTTTTCTCAGCGGTGTTAACAAGGTGCTGCGCTCGAACCAAATCCAGGCAGTGTTGGGGCTCTACCGAAGGTCCGAATTCGGGAGCAACCGGATCGACGCGGACCCGTTCGGCGACCGTGCGTACGAGGTTGGGATACGGACGATCGTGCCCCATCCCGGGTACGTGTGCAACAAACCGTCGAATGACATCGCCATGCTGGAGCTCGCTCGGCGGATCGATTTTAGCGCTTCCGTTCGTCCGATCTGTCTGTCCAACGGAGCGGACGGTTCGTCGCGGGTCGAGGGTCAGACGGCGGTCGTGGCCGGATGGGGCTGGCAGCAGGAAAACCGCAACCTTGGCGACAAAGCGGACACACTGCAGCGGGCCGTTGTCGATGTGTTCCGGAACGAGGAGTGCGAAAGCATGTACCGGAGGGCTAACCGCTCGCGAACGATTGCCCGTACGCAGTTGTGTGCTGGAAAGGGTGCCGGGGGTGTTGATGCGTGCTGGGCCGACTCCGGCGGTCCGCTGGTGACGAGCAACAACGTGCTGATCGGAATCGTGTCGACCGGAATCGGATGTGCGCGTCCTGGGTTTCCGGGAATTTATACACGGGTCAGTGAGTACGCCGGCTGGATCGTCACCGTCATCGATCGTTTCAACGGAAGCTAATTCTCAGGATGTGAAGAAAGACTCAACGATAGTTTTTCACTGCACACCCATCTAGTCATTTTCAAGCCAATGCATTTAGCCTAATTGCATGTTAAGTTTAAGTTGTTTTTAGTTAGTCTCTTTTTAACTAAAATAAAGCCAATTACACCTTCCACCATGACGTATTTTAAATGATTTTTATTTCGGATTTTTTCTGTTTTGTTACAAGTTCGGAAACACTGACGTGCCGCGTAACGTTTTGTAACGCTGGTGCAGTTTTCGTTGTCATCGAACGTCGAGTATGTAATGCAATTGAATTTACAGTTTTCACAATGGTTTTAATTTGTGCTTGTGTATTTTATGGTGTATGACAGCAACTAGAAAACTGAACACAAGAAATCATCATTTGAAAGGAAGCTAATAAAACCACATTAAAATAAAATTATGCATTCTGATTGCTCTAGTAACGCATTGGGTTGCTACGCAGTGCTCGCCGTATTCGATTTGCTTGAGATCAAATACTTACATCCGAAATATAGTGTTCTTTTGAGCGGCATAGTGATTATCACTGCATGAATTATGTTCTTTGCAGACGCACTTCCTAGTGTGGTGTGCATAAGTGATAGTAACACCACTAGTGCGTTCTTCATATCTGGTAAACAAAATACAGCCTCCGCGATGTAGTCGATTACCCTCTAACCACAACCAGTGGATGTCTACCGCGCAAAACGTTTGCTCTCCACTATTCGCTTGATGTATGCTTCGTGCGTGGAGGACAGGGCGGTGGCCAACAATCCGTTCGGATTCAGCGCGGGCGTATCGCGATGGTACGCGATGTTGTCGTTGTGCAAATCTGTCATCCTTCCACCGATGGCACCAAGTATGGCATCGCCAGCACAGATGTCCCACTTTTTTATGTGCGTCGTGTGCAGGTATGCCGTGGCATTGTTTTGTATCACCTGCAGCACCTTAAATCCTAATTTTAGGAAGATATACATGGTATTAAGAGCTGAGGTGGTAACACTAAGCGTCATGCATAGCTTACCAGCTCCGCCGGCCGTTATAACTTGTGCATTTTCGCCAAATATCTGTTTCGACTGTTCCTTGACGGCACCGGCATGGGAACGGGAAACAATTATCATGGGATGTTTGACATCCCCGTCGTGCTTCAGGTTTGCTAGCGACTCTGAAAGAGCTCTGTCACGCCAGGCCCAGGTTGTTTTCATCGTAAAGGGATTGTGTATGATACCAATCGTCGGAACTCCTTTCACCGCCACGCACACCATCGTGGTGACGTATTCGTGAAGCCGTTCTAAAATGAAGCCAACAGTAAGACGAAAGAATTGTCTAGCCGGATGCTGTATGTTTTTTTACCGGTGTATTCTTGCGTTGCGTCGAGCGGATCGATCCACACATCAACTTCGTCAATGTTGACCCGCTCATCCGGCACGATAATGCTTTCTGGCAGTACGGTAGGATCCAGATCGAACAGCTGCACGTCCACGCACTGTTCTTTGCCGTCGTCTTCCTCGGAGATTACCTTCAACTTCGGAAATATCCTCAGTAGTCCATTCTTCATCACACAGTTCGATCGATAGTCAGCATCGGTGACTGGATTGTTTGCGCCTTCCTTCGTTTTGCCTTTGCTTTGCTCGTGCAGATCGCGCGATTTCGAAACTGCCACCACCTCAAACCCTCCGTGTTGTGCGGCCTGTATCGAACCGATCAGCAGCTTCCTCAAGTTAATCTCGTTCGGATTTTTGCTGAACGCATAGCTCGCACTATTCGAGGCATTGCTGTTCCAGAGATAGTACAGAATGCACATGAACAGCAATCCCAATATCACCACCCCACACTTATTGATGCGTATCGAACGGCCTAAATTCATTGTGCCTAGTCAAACTGCGCTGAAGAGTGTCTGTTATCTTAATTGTTAGAAGTGGTTGTAATTAAAGCTGTTGCTGAACTTTTCATTATTTATATGGAATGTTCTCTTTGGTTAATCGTGGCTCCCGCGGGGATTATTTATTTCGTGTATGTTTTTCTCCCCTCCACTTTATTCAATGCGAAGACGATCACAACAAAAGGCCTTTGTGACGATGGCACGTCGGCACTGTCAAAGACAATATTCCAGCAATCTTGAGTATTCGAACAAAAATATATCGAAATGAGGATAAAATCATTTTCAAACAATTATTCAACTCTAATTATACAAGAATACGCCAAATTTAAAAAAAACCGCTAAAATTAGTGGCTCGAATACCACACACATGATTCAAATTGAAGAAAGACCGGTACTCTAGCTACCTTGTGGTAATCTTCCATCAGCTGTTTGTCTGATGACGTCATTACTCATTTGGTAAACAAAAGCATCGTATTGTTGGTTAAAAGCAAATCACATCACGTAGACGAACATGAAATGTGCGAATTGGTGCATAATGTTGAATTAAAAAATGTACAGAATCGCGAAACATTCCACTATCCCGTTGTATTGCTAAAAGGCGTCATCACTGAACCGTGCTGTGATGGAAAACTAAAGCTAGCGATCGTAAACGGAAGTACTTTCCTGTCGTTCTCAGTTGCTTTAGAAAAGAAATCGCAGCATGTCGACGAAAAAAAGCCGCAGGAAACGTGTCGACCATTTCGAGTTCTACTGAGATTGCTGCCTGGTGAAAACGAGTACGAAGTTCGGTATTGTAGTACAAGAAAATCCATAACCCTTACCTACACTACGCCCGACACATTATACACCGTCGTTCCGCTGTACATCATTTGCAAAGGACACACCGGCCACTATCAGTCGGATGAAAGCCAAAACGACAGCCAGCAAGCGTGTCGTAAAATAACACTCGCCATCGAACTGCTACAGTGTCTGTACGCAGAAAAGCTGCTCGAACATGGTTTCGGACGCAAAACATTCATCCTGCGCTCGTCTTGCCAACCGTTTCACAGCGTGCTGGACAGTGAACGGGTAGCTACCATGACCGAGGGCGAACTGTGGCACACGTTAGCCACGGAGCTGGTCCGCTCGAAGCTTTATGATCTGGAGCGTGTGAAGGTGGTCGGCTTTCTCAGCAGCACCCATTTCGCCGGAATCGCCGATGGTGACTACTCGTACGAGAACATCCGTCGGCGGACGACGGGCCATGCGGCGCTCGGTGGCGGTGGTTTGGCCCTTTTCGGTACAGGTTGTCTCTACACCTGGCCCTCAACGCTCGATGCGGTTTGTAGCGCCTTTTTAAATCCACGTCCCGTCGACTGTGCCCGACAGCTGGACGACAGCAACTACAGACGAACGTAAAATTATTGCTCGCACAATTTGCCCCGTCCCATCAGCAAGCAAACGTATGCGTATGCTTTCATTTCAGGTATGGTGGATGTTTTGCCACAACGCTCGGCTCGGTTTGTCACGAAATGGGCCACACATTCGATCTCGGGCACACACCGGACGGTTCAATCATGGGCGATGGGGTCGATGGCATCGACAGTGTGTTTGTGGGAACGACGCATGAAGCGCACGGTCCAAAGCGTCGCATCGATACGAAATCTCACGGACTGGCGGGCAAACTGACACAGCTCAAACGGCCTGGCGACGTGTTACGGCAGCGATTAGAGTCAAAAAAGAACGATGGCTTCTTTTTCGCACCGATCAGTGCGTTGACACTAGCCCACCAACGTTGGTTTAACCACGCCCGTGGGTTTCTAATAGGGTCGATGCATTTTGATAGAACCACACACACAGTAAGCTGTGCGAGTTCCACGCTGGTGCTGGCAGAGCTACGCTCGACTGCGAATGGAATGATGCAAAAATGTTGGACCTTTCGGCAGGACGGGGCACCGAGAACATTCACGCTTCCGAAGCTGCCCAATCTGCAGGACCAGACGCTATTCGTAATGGACGCCTCTGGAAACGTGCTAAAAGTTGATCTTAGCAGTATTAGTGCGACACAAGTAGTTGAGTTGTAGTACCGAATCAAAAAGTTCCAAGCTATAAAAAATACACTTCATACGATAATTAATAATTCAATCGAAGGCAACAAATGAAGCTTTAAAATCTGTATAATTTTATTTGATGACCTGGTGTCGGGAAGATATGCCGATAAGAATTTCAATTTAATGCCATATATTTCCAGCCACACCACCATAGTCTGACCGCATTTTTTTACCACATTATACCACACACTTTCGTGGCTGCAATCGATACGAAATTATATGGATTACCATATCAGGTTCGTGATATTACAAATCTTTCGATTCCGATACCACTTCAACCCTGGATATTTCGGCTTCACAAAGAACGGAACCAACTTCCCACTTGCTTTGACCGCGTGTTGGCTCACGTCCGATGTGTGCTGCTGTGCCTTTCCGTCGCACTTGATAACGCAAAGCTAACTCATACACTCTCCCCTTTACCCATTCCACACACCGATGAACGGTGATAAACATTACAAACATAATTTGTAGATAAGATTAAATATTCTTTACGAAACTGCACTCCCGCAGACCGGTCCATCATAGCGATCGACTGCCACTTACGATTGTGACGAGCGCTGGAACGCTAGACAAACTAGCTCCTCAACGACGGCGCGCACTTTTATACCCGGTGAAAGTTAGTACGAGTCCAGACATTGTGCCACCTTCCACGAACAGGCACGCAATGAGCGACGACAAGCAGGATACGGAAAATGTCACGCCACCGGCATCACCCGTCTACGAAGCAAAGATACTGTTTCGTCAGCTGAAACCATTTCCGGTGATCGACGAGAATAATAATTTCAAAATCGAAACGGAACACTTTCTCGAATCGGCGAACCAGATCATTGATGCCATCGGTAAGTACGCACGGTAAGCGGGCGGTACAGTAAGACTGTTCCGATCTGCTGATACACATTTGAATTAATCTACAGCGTGCTTCGGGAAGTTGTTTTCGCCCATCGTGAGAGATATGCGACAAAATGTGCAGGTAAGGGAGTAGAGATACAGAAAGTCTTCCACGCTTGGATTAAAATTATCTCGCTTGAAATTTCCCGTAGAAAATTACGAACAAATACAAAAAGAACGAGACGTTGTTTAAGTATTTGGAAGATTTGATCCTGAAGGATAAGGATGGCAACGATAACCCCTTCGATACGGTCACCGATGGTTTGCTGTGGCTTAAAAGGTGCGTGCAGCAAGATAAGCTAGTAAAAGCTCTCGCTATTACTAACAGTTCAATTCGATTCTACATTGCAGAGCATTTGAAATGATGGAACAGTTCTTTCGCAATGTGCTCGAAGACGAAACATGCAACGAGCAGGTGAAGCCACACCTCAAAAAGGCGTACGAGGAATGTCTGCTACCGTACCACGGGTTTGTGGCACAAAAAGCTTTCCAGGTAAGATATTGTGGTACTGCAAACGAAGTGGCGAGCGTCGCGGAGCGTCCTATCATATTTCTTGAGTAGAAACTATGGCTAGGGAACATTCACCTGAAGCCATACTAGTGTGGGCGGCTGACCACGTAGGGATCTCGGGATTAGTTTGATGCAAGCGATATTGATTATTTCCTCTTTCCAGCTGCTTCAATTGTACCTACCCAGCAGAACGTCGCTGCTTGGCCCGGCGGATTCCAATATGGATAATCTAAAGGCACTGGAGGAGTTTCTGGCACTGTTCCGTACTAACTTGAACCATTTGAATGAGTTCTTCACGAAACATGACTTACATAGAACGTATAAAGCATAGAACAATATTTTGTATAGGAAAATCGATAAATTCAATTTATACTGACCAAATTTAATGTTATTCAATATGCATTACGAGATATGAGAAATGAGAAACGAAACCATGCTCACTGCTCTTCGCCGACACGTTTTGCTGTTTCTCTATGGTCCATGTACTGCCAGCGTTGCATCTGAAATTGTTTCCGTCGAAAGGCGGACAATTTTCGCATGGCCGGTACACCTACCAAAATCTGCAGCACGAGCAATCCAGTCGTCACCGATTGCACCACCGTAGCGAGCAGATGCCGTAGGGTGTGCGTTGCGATTAGAAGGTAAATTTGTAGCGGTAACTGAATCAAAAAGGACAATATCAGGAATCCGGCAAAACTGGGTATCTAAGGAAAGAGTTTAAGCAGAATCAGCTCACACGTATCCAGAATTAACGCATACAGAATGGCGCATTTACCGCACTCATCAGATTCCCGGTATGTCCCAGGTAGAGTCGAATAATTTCCAGCGGAATGGCAACAACTAACGCAAGAATGGTTAGAATTTTCTCTATCCCACTAATGGTGGTAAACTGCGGAGAAAAGAGCACCCGTAAAAAAAAACTAACATACTGTTATGTACACACACGCGAATTTACCTCGTAATTAAGAAACACTATGCTGACGACTAGCCAGATCGCGTAAAAGTAGGTATTGATGTGAATTAGCAGTTGTATCCAAAGGTGGGCGATGACTTCTTCCTCTGTAAGGCAAAATGAACAGAATATGGATGATTTGAGCCTATTTATCCGAACATTAAACATTATGACACTATTTACCAAAATAATCGGACCGCTTCAATGCACCGCCATTGCCTTTCGCGTCCATTTTCCATCAACATGGTGTTGTAAATCGCCATGGTTACCAGAGACACCACATACAAACCTTTCAAATAGCTTACCAAACATAAAAAATCTATCATTCTTCAAATGTATTTGTAAGAATTTGAAATGTTAAATGTTGTCCCAGTTTTCTCATTTTCCACCTTATTTACCCACAAACACAAACTTAGCTGCTCATCATGTACGGTGTTAATGGATAAACAGATTTTTTATTTAATTTGCGATAGAATATTCATGCCGGAAACCCGTTTCCCGTTACACGAATAGTGTGCACGAATAGATAACTGCTACTATTTAAAAAAATAATAATCATAAAATATAGGAATGGAGACTCGATACCTGGTCTTATCCTTCCTCCCCCGCGGAGCGGTGGCCTAACTAACGCACTCCTGTCGTCCCCGGCGGAGCGCATTAATTATCCAATCTGTCGTTTGTCGTGGTTTGTTTTTAGTAATTGAAACTTGCGGTCCTGTTCAATCGGTCCGTCGGTGCTCGCACGGAAACGTCCTTCGTGGCAAGCATGGTGCAGCATGTACTACCATCCCAAGCACATGCGGACGCGGATAGGGGGAGGTGGGATAAGAATACTAGAATCTCTCACGAAAACTAAGAACGCTGGAACGGACGCGCCCATCAGCTCCGTATTAAGCGGCAACCGATTTCTCCTGCAAACACTTTTGCGTATGGTTTATTTTATCGCCCAAGCTGAGAGCCATGCCCTGTGAAAATGATGTTGGAAGAGTGGCGATTTAGCGCAGTTTTCCAGAACGGTACGTTACAAAACCAATTACCTGACTCTTGGCGCGTATTCTAATGTGCCCGGTCACCGGTGCATCCGGTCGATCCAGAGGCTTCTCGATGCTTAAATTCGCCAGCGCATCTTCACCGAAAATTGACCTGCGAAATGTCCCGGAGGGCAAACATACAATCGATAGCGTGTGTTTTTGTATCCATAATTGCGGTATTTTTTTGTTACTCACCGTGCGTACATGTTGGCCGCCATGAAACCGCACTGTCCCGAAAGTGCCTTCTCCGGCGTGAGGCACTTCATGTTGGTCGACTTGAGCAGCAGTCGCAGGTAGTCGTGCAGATCGGTCAGCGTCGTGTTGACCGACACCTTATTCTCCCACTCAAACTCGACCCACATCGTGCGGAACTCGGTGTCGGTGCAGGTGGCCGGCAGGATGTAGTCCATGATGTCGATCTGGATCGTGTTCAGCACGACCACGTTCGACGAGAACGTTGTGTCGTACACTGCAAAAGTTCCACATGATGTATTATTCAACGCATTCCGACAGAAATCTAATCATCCAAAACATACCGATATTGCCAAAGATGATGCCATTTTCCGTCGACGAAACCTTCACGTTCGCCTTGATGTTGCAGAAATCGTGCGGCGCCAGTACGACCGGGTGCGGTTTCTCCACCAGCTTCAGGTCGCCTACCGTAGCCAGCTCGAGCGTACAGTTCTGCAGTGTGTCGCTTGTTTGGTTCACTATCAGCACGTCCAGCACGATGTCGTACTGGTTGACGTGCACGTACGCTTCCGCGTACACCGGGTCCGAGAAGCCGGTCAGTTGATTGACCTTGTTCAGCTTACTGTTCGGTGAGGCTAAATCGGTCAGTGCGGTCGGTTTCGTACCGGCCAGCGCCTGGTTCAGGCTCAGCTCAAACACATTCTCACCGAGCTGATCGTTTTTACCGTTCGCCAACTGGGTGAAGGCGATCGGATCGTCGGGCTGTATCTTGGCGGCATTCTTTTGCTGCTTGTCTTTCTTCTCCTGCGCCTTTTCCTCACTCTGCGCGCTGAGCATGTTGGCGAGCGCGTTCTTGCAGCTTTGCGTGAAGATTTCAACGATTTCCGGCGTCCGCAGGGTGAGCGTCTTCAGGCAGAGATAGATGCGGTCGGTGTCATCGTTCGTGATCGCTTTCGTCGGCAGACCGGACTTGCCGAGGTGCAGGATGGAGCTCATAATCAGCATGGCGCAGGTGCACAGACGGTTCTGCTTCTTTTCGTTCGTCTCCAGCTGGATAAATTTCAACGCGAGCTTCGTTAGGGTTGATGCCAGCGTGGCGGCCACAAAGAAATCGCCATCCATCATGTACTGGCGCAGCGGTGGTCGTTCCACTTTCTTGGTGACACTAGCGGGGCAAAAGAAATCGGGATAGTGTTTAACAATGGAGATCATTTTTAGCTTCAAACAACTCAAATTGCTTACGGTGCAACGCTGAAAGCGCTCTGCGTCGCGTACGTGCCGTCCGACGTCACCTTGTTCGTGCTGTTCGCCACCGTCTCGGTCGATTTCTGCTCCTCCTCACCCGTCTCGTTGCCCGCGAGACGGCTCTGTTCTGCCTCTACGATCGGCACCTCTCCCAACGCCCGGTTCACCACCCCAATCACCTCCATGATGTCCTTCAGCGAGTTGGCATACTCACCCAGTATCCATAGTGTCGTTCGGTGAATTTTCGCCGATTTGATGGCCGGAAACGCTTCCAGCAGCTTCTCGATCACGAGTGGCTGCAGATGGGAAAACTTCTGTATCGCCTCACGCACAAACACCAGCACATCGCCGGCGGCCAACTCGTTCGTGTCGGACAAAAACTCCACCAGCACCGGAATGACGGCCGCCGCCACGTCCGGGAACTTGATGCAGCAGCTGTGCAGCGTGCGGACCAGCAGCTGCCGGTACTTGCCCGTGTCCTCGTGCTCGATGTTGTGCGTTTTCGACACCTCCTTCTTCAGCACCAGCACCATCTCCTCGATGTTGCGCGATGAAACCAGATCCATCGCGAGAGCGAGCGTCTTTCGGCGCACCTCAATGTCGGTCGCACTGAGCACCCGCAGCACATCCATCACCAGTTCCTGCATAATACGCTCAATGTTTTCGTTCTCCTTCAGCGCAATCAACCGATCGAGCACAATCAGCTTCACGTTGTTGTCGCTCTCCTTCACAATCAGATCGATGTAACAGCTCACGGCAGCTTTGATCGCAGTGGGCGCGGTGGATAGTGTCACCAGTGTACCGGCCGCCTCGTATCGAACCGCATTCGACGACGAGTTAAGCAAATTGTAAATGCAGCGTATGAAGCGTGACCGCTCGGCCGGATTTGCGTGGCACACCTTGTAAATCAGCTCCACGATCACCAGCTGCAGAATGTCACCGAAACTGCTGACCTGATCGAGACAGGAAGCCAAATAGTTCAGCGCCCGCTCCTGGTCAGCGTGCAGCAACATCAGAAACGCGTTACGCTTGCACGACATGTCCTGCTGCGTGTCCAGGAAGTTTGCTATCAGCTCCGGCCCATCCGGCACGAGCCAGTCGAAATTCTTGTAGATCGTAAAGATGGCTAGCACCGCATTCCGGCGCACATACGAGTGGCGGTGCTCTAGGCTGCTTCGAATCGTTGGCATTAGTGGTTCGAGCAGCTCCGGTTCCTTTAGCTTGCACAAGAAACGAAGAGTGGCACCGCGCAGAAACTCGTTCGGGTGCTGCAGATCCTTTCGGTATGCATCGCACACCAGTATCATCTCCTGCAGCAGCTTTCCATCCGGTGACGTCTTGGGGACAATCTCCCAGTAGATCAACAGCAGCTTCTTGAGCGTGTGATTTTGCAGCGGCAGCACGAAGCGTATGATCGTCATCAGCAAATTCGGCAACCGCTCGCCCTGCAGCATTAGTTGGATGACTTTCTTCATCGTTTCGATCTTTACGTTCACTTCACCCTTCTCTGGAAGTGGGTGCATGTGTGTGCAAGTGTTGAGGGAGAAGGCGGTGTTAGCTCGATAGGCGATTCAGCATAGCACAGACCTGCACGACATACTTACCGAGATCCTGCTTGATCTGCATCTCATTGTACAGCTCAATTTCGGGAGGATTTATTATCGTGTAGCACGACATTCCCTCGGACACCGACGCCATCGCCGCTGTTTTCTGTGACTTCTGAACCGAGTGGAAAGAACTTTTCTTGACGAGCGCAGCAACTGGCACGGCAAAAACGGAGGTTGCATACGCCGCGGGCACCTGTGGGAAGGGAATAAGTCGCTTTGCTTGCACGGTAAGAAACTATACGGCTGGTAATTTGCGGTTTCTGATCACTATTTTCGCCCTTTCTGTGCTTCCATGCACCCACAAATTCAACCCAGTTTGACGATGACAATTATCAATACGTGTCATGCGATACGTTTATACGGCGGCTGGTCATTTCTTTTGCACACACGCACACATTCAAACAAAAGTTGCTGTCAAATATCTGTCCTTTGCCGGTCACGGTGGATATAGTTAGTAGCTGTACAGGTCGCTTTTTGATTTTGATCGTATTTATCCCAAATCTAAATAGTTGACCCTAATTGCAGTGAACAACGTTAATATTTCTAAATAGTTGTTTCGTTTTTGTCAAATAAGTTGATAATGCTTCTTATTTGATTTATGTATTGAAAATATAAAACAAAAACCTTTTTTTGGAAATATAAGGAGTGTATTGAAATCATTCATATGCTTGAGGTATTTCAAATACTTTCTAGCCAATTCTATGGCATTTTTAAAATTGTTTACAATCAAAAGATTTAAATGTACAATCTGTTATACAAAACGGTACTCCATAGATTGTACGCACCGTAGGCAAAATAAGGGAGGGATAGAAATTGTCAACGAACAACTTTCACAACAAAACAACCTGAACGTACTTTCTGCATTAAGGATTGTCTGCATCGATAATAGTGTTTTACTGTTCAGGAAGGGTTTTAAAATTTCCAACCATCAGAATGGGAAGCATGATGGAGGCGTGTTGTACCGGCTTTATATGTAGGCTGTGTTCCAAGATCAATCGTACTGTAATTTTCATCTATGGCGCAGAAGGTCTTAAACATAATTTGCTGGAAAAAATCAACAGCTACCTACCGATTGAGGTACTAATCAACATGAGATGTAAATAGCAATAGATACCATCACCTAAAGAGATTATACTATCCGATTATAGATAAATGAGGAGGACGAACTGCCGAAAACAATCTGCGAAGCTTGCATGAACAAAATTCTACACCACCATCGACTTATCGTGCAAATCCAATCAGCCCAGAAAAGATTCATCAAGATGCGAGATGACGAGCAGGCAGCGCGCAACGCATCTACGGCTGAATCTGCAGCGAGCTCGAGAACACTGTCAGCCGAATCCACGGCTAGTTCCCGCACGATGTCCGTTGATTCCACGGATGCAGTTGAAGGACCTAGCGAAAGGCTACAAATAAGCGCATCGAATAATTCAAATCCGTCACAAGATGAAAGTCCTCATATTAATATGCCCGACCAGACGGTAGAGGAAGATACTCCATTAAATGAAGCTGCTGCGCGCCAGGATGTCCCAGAAGCAGCCACCAGCAATCTAGCGACGGACACTGTGGGAAACCGACCTGAAGAACAATCCCGTTCGGGGCCATCGTCCCCCAAACCGACGAATCGATTGAAACGCAAGCAACCCAACCCTGCTCGATCGGATAAGGTGGCGCGGAAACGTTTAGGATAAAGAAATTTTGTGTTGTTAATTTAAAAAGTAATGTTTTACATCTCTCTGTCTCATGCAGTATATAGTGAGTGTATTCGCTTCGGTTTAGTACGTAAAGATTGTGTATTTTATCCTCAGACTACATTCTGATCCAACAAAAAAACAACAGTTCCGTATGAGGTATACTTAAATGTTTGTTGTTGAATGACTATTTTTATGTTTATTTTAATCGATTGTTTATTCACTCCTAAGCAAATATTTACACGGCGACAATAAGATCACAGCATCTATCGAGTTTTCACTTTTGGCTACGGAAACAACGTTTGCTATGTTCTGTGTGTGCTACTGGTGAGTAAATGATCAGAGAAAGACGAAAGAGACAGCACCGAAATGCAGAGAAAAACACATTCAGTACCAAGAGAGAAGTAAAACCGGTAATTGATTCTCCTCATCTTGGTTCGCTGATACATAACGTGCAGTGAACTAAAGCAATTTTGAGATTTGTACCTATTGTAGAACTTAGTTCAGTGACACGCTTAGTTGACGTAAATATTTGAAGTCCTTCTTTCATAATTGTCTTTGTTGGGCATGCTATTAACGCGCATTATTTGTTTTCTGTGTGAAACAAGTCCACATCAAATGCAAAATCATGACCCTGATCATTTTTAAGGGGATCTTATTTTTTTTGTACAAAAAGTAGCGCGTGTATGGATGTTTTACAAGCAAATTGTAATTGCCATGCGGTCAACCTAATAACGTGAAAAGGTTATGAAATAAAATAAATTAAAAATAAGGTTCAAGTGTACAGTAAGAGGGAACGACGGTGGCAGCAGCGGTTATAACAAGCAAATGAATACTTCACTCTTAGTTATGCACCACAACCACTCGTGTCGTGCCTCTATCCTTGTCTTCCGTTAGCTTTCGATGGTCTAGTGTTGTCTTCTAGGAGGTATATTAAACTACGCGTAACTATGCCCGGCCGGCGCTGGTCTGAGTTTGGTTCGTCCTCTGACTCGTATGCTGAGCTGTCCCTATAAAAAACTTCATTATCGACAATTTCCAACGCACTGGAAATGACACCTTTATTACCGCTGGCATTTTTTGGGTCGGGCGTGGTGGGGATGTAAAGTGGTTGTTCATTTTTGTTCTTCTTACTACCGAATGGTAGCTCATCTAGTATTTTAGGTTTCCAAGACATTTTTGATTCTGAAAAAAAAATTAAAACCACGCTTAAGGCTTCATTTAAAGCATAGCTAAACACAAGTCCTACCTAGATCTGCCGTAACTCTGGCCACTTCTCTCAGCTGCGTATCGAGCCGTTGCACCTGGAAGTTTAGCTCATTGATAGTCGCCTGCAGCTCAAGTTTCTCCTGCAGGATCATCTCTTCTTTGTTAGCTTCTTTTCGCACTTGTCTGAAAGAGAAAATGCATGCGAAATTATATTTGAATGCAATAAGCTAAAAGAAGTGCATGCCTTATCTTACCTTTGATACTCAAGTAGTAGCAAACCGGCACCTATCGTAAAGATCACAATTTCTCCGAGTAAGTTCGCTCCCAGCTCTATGGCCATCGCCTCGTTCAATACCGGTACGGTGGTAGGTTTGCCCAGATTGAGCGCCCACATTTTCGTCTTAACTTCCATCCAGTTGTAGAACTGTGCCGGCGGCATGCAAACATACTTCCGAAAGAAAGGACTGTTTTTCGCACGCTCCTTTAGTAGATTGGCTACTGGCTTGGAGATCTGCTTCATGGCGAGAACGCCAAGCTTGGCAACTGGAAACGCACCCACCACCATGATGTTGCACGACGATGCGTACGGTAACGCGATTTAATAACGAATTTATGGAAAACAGAAATCTGAATGCTCGGAGAAATCTCGTAAATAGATTTACGCAATATTCCCCATCATCTGTGTGTTGATGGAAAGTGTCATTGTCTTGTCGCGCGCTTGACAATTGTCATCGAGGTAAGCCAAGGTAGATAATGTTGTATTTCTTTTCTATGAAACTTTTAATTTAAAGCTAAATTAACCATTCAAGCATACGCGTAAAACTATAGCTTAATTTTTAGAATGTGCAAATACAAAAAAAAAATCTGTACATAACATCAAACCGATGTCATAGACAAATGTCAACTGTGAGGGCTTGGCCCGTGACAGCAGTTAGAAGGACAACATTGTTTTTGTTGTGTTATTTTGTAGTTTTCTCTGTTCTCAATAATGTAGTCCTGCGGCAGCCTGTACAATTTTCGCTGAAGCAAGTGATCCGGGAAACTATTTGCTCGACACGTTAACTCGACCAAAATGGGGAACAACGGAAATCTATCTAAGGCAGAGCTGTTCATACAAAACCTGAACGCCAGCAATGCGAAGAAGCTTGCGTTTGCTATGGTGCTTGGATTCGTAGTGTATCACACTTTTCTACATCTGCGCTATGGTATGTATTACGTGAAGTGAATGCTATCAAGAATGATGAAGAGTTAACGTTTCCACTGCCGCAGGATCTGATTCGTGCAAATGGTTGCTTAGCGCCGGAAGGTTCAAAGGGGACAAGGAATGGCAACCGTACGGATGTATGCTGCACAAGTACACGGAAACGTAAGTCGTTCGCTGCGGTATTTTGGGCTCTATATATGACTTTATTTCCCATTTCGTAATTGCACAGCGATACTCGAAAGTGCCTCCGATATCTTGCTTTCTGGGGCAATCAAAATCACTTCGTGCTAATCGGAGACGAGCGACTCCGGACACTATCGCTTGAGTTTATCGACTACCTACGCTCGAGCGAAACCGAAAACATCTCCAAACACACTCCCAGCAAAAGTACGGAAAACCTGCAGTTTACCGACAACAAATTGCGCCTTCGCGTCGAGTACATCTACGCGAACGAGGTGTCCAAGAGTTTGATCGACGAGTTTATCAAATGGGAGCATGAGGAGGACCCACCGAGCCTTATCATTGCCAGCTGCACCTATCCTACCTTCCAGCGCGGAAACGTGACGGAGGAATCGCAGAGAGCATACGAGAAGAATCTCACGCGCCTGGTAAGCCCGATCGATCGGTTGTACGCGAAGAAGACAAAAATTATCTGGAAGCTACAGGACCCGGTTGATCAGGAAAGTTCGACCGAGGAGTGGAAGAACGTACGCAATGAGGACGTCGATCGGATCAATCAGGCGGCGAGCAGTATACTGCGCTATTCGGAGGCCAAAATTTGGTCCTCGTCGAACATGATTGCTGCTGGATTGGTGGACGAGTTCGCCGATGGTGAAAAACTGAGCACACTGACGCTGAAGCACGATGTACAGATTTTGCTGAATATGTATTGTAATGATTATATGAATTACAACGATGGAACTTGCTGTAGCAGTGCGGAACCGTACACCATCATACAGGTCACGACATATGCATTTCTCGCTGTTTGGTATGTTTTACGACGAATTTGTCACTTGTTCATGGTTATAAACTTCTATTTATTCCACATTTTCCCATAGTGCAAGCATTGCCGTCGCCATGTACCTACGCAAACTGGTAGTAAAGTGGCGTGGCGTGTACGCATACATGCCACTGAATCAATCAACCGAAACAGAGTCCCCACTGGCGGCCCTCGCTTCATTGGCCGTGATAATGACGTACTTTTATCTCTGCGATCGCACCAACTTCTTCATGAAGGAGAACAAATACTATTCGGAGTTCAGCTTCTGGATTCCGGTCGGCTACGTGTTTGCGCTGGGGCTATTCTTCACCGAGGACAGCAAGCTAACGAAAGTGCTGCATCGCGACCAGACGGACGAACTGAAGGGCTGGATGCAGATCGTGATCCTGATCTACTACATGACCGGTGCATCCCATATCCTGCCGATCTACATGCACATCAAGGTGCTGATCAGTGGGTTTCTGTTTCTGTCCGGGTATGCGCACTTCACCTACTGGTGGCAGACGGGAAACGCCGGTTTGGTGCGCTTCTTGAACGTTATGTTCCGGATGAACTTTCTAACCGTGCTGCTGTGTCTGTGCATGAATCGGCCGTACCAATTCTACTTCTTCGTGCCACTGCTCTCGTTTTGGTACAGCATTATGTACTTAATGCTTTCGCTGCCACCGCGCATCACCGCCCAAAGCACCGAGGCTAACCCGTACCAGTATCTGTATGTGGTGATCAAGTTCGTCACGATGCTGGCCACTGTGACGGTGCTGTACATGAGTGAGGTATTTTTCGAGCGCATCTTCGTAACGCGTCCGTGGAAGGCACTGTTTGTGACGACGGACGACGACATACACGAGTGGTGGTACCGGTGGAAGCTCGACCGGTACACGATCACGTACGGAATGATCTTTGCAGCCATCTTTCAGATTTCGCAACGCTTTGCCGTGGTTGATGACAACAACCATGGCAATTTGTTCTCGAAACGAATCTCGCTCACGTCCACACTGGCGGCCATCACCGGAATCGGGTGCTACATGACGTGGACGTTTTTCTGCCGCAATCGGCAGGACTGCGAGGAAGTGCACTCGTACGTGGTGTTCATACCGATCGTCGGTTACATTCTGCTGCGCAACATTTCCGGCATCCTGCGTACGCGCTATTCGACGTTTTTTGCCTGGTTCGGCAAGATCTCGCTGGAACTGTTCCTGTGTCAGTACCATATTTGGCTGGCGGCGGACCGGAACGGGGTGCTGGTGCTGCTGCCCGGCTTCCCAACGCTGAACGTGCTGATAACGTCTTTTATTTTTGTTTGCGTCTCGCACGAGATTCATCGCGTGACTAGTGTGCTATTGCCGTACGCGGTACCGAACGATTGGAAACTAGCGCTACGGAATATTGTATTTTTCGTCATACTGCTTATCCCGTTGGGTAGGTACGATGGTATGTTTTGAGCGAGCGAAACAACCAACTGCAACCAACTGCGCCACTAGTGTGTACACTCCGTATATGTAGAATGAAATAAACCCAAACGCTTGTATTCAAACACAGCTTTTGCTCGCATCTCGCTTGTTTAACAATAAAATAGTGTTTATTTTTGTGCCCTTTAACTTAGTGTAGATTAGCCTCGTACATGGCGGAGAACTTATTGCTGGGTGGTGCTGGTACACTCATCGTTGATGACGTAGCTCGTGTAGATGTCGTACCCCAGGGAGATGGTATTGTCGTACAGCACGCGGTACTTGGTCGGTAGAAAGTAGAAGTTAACGATCTGCGCCGGTGGCCACACGACCCATTCGGCCGTGTACAGGCGGATGAACTTTTCCCGCACTTCTTGGCGCGTTTCCTCCCACGATGCACGCTTCAGTGTTGCCAGCGTGGCGAAGAACAAAAATATCACAATCGGAGATGCGACCATTTGATCGATCAGCACCTTCTTCAGCACCAGTCCGATGGTGCGACCCGGGAACCGTCGGTCCATAAAGTTGTACCAACCGTGGCAGAACACACCGACCGTCATGCCAGAAATGGACATGAACCGCGTCCGCTGGCGGTCCCACGCTGCCAGCTCGCCCTTGTAGATTTCATAGTGTTGCTCGATTATATCACCAACACCGGAGAGGCTCACCGAGATGGCTACATTCGTGAACAGTAGGTACTTTTTGCTAAACGCGGTTTTGGTCACGGTCCGGAACAACTTCACGAGCCGGATCATTTGTCAACACTCGCATGCAGCCTGATTGATCTTTATTGCTATCTCATGGTCATTCTTTGTTCCGTATTATATAAAAAGCACTAACCCTCATTGGCCATAAATATCTAGCAAATCATAACAAAACCCGTAATCAAAATAAATACGCTCCACGCTAGCGCGCGCACGTGATTGTGGCAGCGTGGTGACAGCGGGACGGTTTCCTTGACAACAATGTTTTGCTACAAGTCCAACTTATTTACTGATTTATGAGGTTGTCGGAGCTTTTATGAACGAGAAATGTCTCACAAACGAAATAATCCATGCCCTAAAATCCTAAATTCTGAAGCAGTGATTTTCTACTGCAGGCTAAAACTAATATTAACTTAAAAAGTAACATTGAATTGAAAACTAGGTAGTATAAACACATCACTGTTTACATTTGTAGAATTTGTTTTCAAATTGACAAATGTCATAGATTTCAGGCAGGAATATACGAAGCGATATTGGAGCGATATGGTGAAATGCTAATTTATAATGTGTAAAAATCAAAATGAGTAGTAAAACAACAATAAACATTAAAAACAAGTTTGACCGTGTGGTAGTCCTAGTATGTATTTTCGAAGAAAGTGTCCTTGGCAATCTAACTGTACCGATTTACATGTTTTCTTTGCTAGGTTGATATGGATTGTTTCTACTGTCAGGTAGAGGAAAAATTGAATCCTTCCATCAGAGGGAAACCGATTGCGGTCGTACAGTATAATCCATGGCAAGGTGGAGGGTAAGTTTGGCGCGTCTGGACCATGTACTGTGTTATTTTAAGTATGTATTCAATTGTAGAATCATAGCCGTAAATTATCCAGCTCGTGCTGAGGGAGTAACACGCCACATGCGAGGTGATGAGGCGAAACAGCACTGTCCCGAGATTGAGCTACCGCAAGTGCCACAAGTGCGGGGTAAAGCCGACCTAACCCGCTACCGCGAAGCGGGAAAAGAAGTTGCTGATGTGTTGAAAAGCTTCACGCCCTTGCTTGAAAGGGCAAGCATTGATGAGGCATACTTGGACATAACTGAACGCGTGTTGGTCAGGATTCGTGAGATGAACGAGGGCAAATTCCATTTGCTGCCGGAGAAACTGGCAAACACATTCGCTGTCGGGTACGATAACATCGGCGAGTTTGTCAAGAAACTTTCTAGCACGTTCGAAACCGGCGGCAACAGTACCCCGGACCAACTGGAGTACAAGAAAAGCGACATTAAACTACTTGTTGGAGCTTCGATTGTAAATGAAATTCGTGCCGCCGTGAAGGAAAAGACGGGGTACGAGTGTTCGGCTGGCATTGCGCACAACAAAATATTGGCCAAATTAACGGCTGGTTTTCACAAACCCAACAAACAGACGATCCTACCGATCGACAGCATAGCGAAACTGTACGAGACGCTGCCGTTGAAGAAGGTGAAAGGATTAGGTGGAAAGCTGGGCGATCAGGTGTGCGAGGTTCTTAAGATAAAGTTTATGTCGGAGTTGGTGCAGTTTCCGGAAAGTTTGCTGCAGCAGCATTTTGACGAGCGCATGGGAAGTTGGATGTACCTGATGGCACGCGGTATCGATCTGGAAGCTGTGACGGCAAAATTTCACTCGAAAAGTATCGGCTGCTGTAAGCGATTCCCGGGCAAAAATGCCATTACGGGTCTGGCGACGCTAACGCACTGGTTGAACGAGCTAGCCACGGAGGTGAACGAACGGTTGGAGAAAGATTTGGACGAAAATAATCGCACGGCCAAACAACTCACGATAAGCTACAGTCAGCAGATCGACAATGTAGATGTGGCCAGCACGCGGAGTATACCATTGGTGGCGTACGACACGGAACGCATAGCAGTGGACGCACTCGATGCGATCAAGCGTAACACAGAGCGATTTTTCAAGCTCAGCTCAACAACGACGCTAAACAATCCAATCAAATTTCTTGGCATTAGTGCAGGAAAATTTGAACCTAATGCTTCTGGGAAAAGTGGTGGGATTAAGCAAATGTTCCAGAACTACTCTACAAAAGCGTCGAATGAGGAAGGGGAAGGTCCCAGCGGAATAGGACACCCAAACAATGGCGTAGCGGTGAGAAAAGAAGCAACCGTGTTGTCTGAACCGGAGCAAATAGTTGCGGAATCATTACCGAAGGCAGAAGAAAAGAATAATCTAGTAACTGAGACGGGCAAACCAAAAGGACACATAAAAAATTTCCTCCAGCATCAAGCGAAATTAGCTTCTACATCCTTGAAGGATAGTACAGAAATGAAAGACAGTAGCAAAGAACAGTCGATCAAAATTTCCAGTTTTGATGAAAAATCTGAAGAACAAGGGTCGGTCAAAGCCAAGAAAGATATTAAACATTTTCTAAAACCAAAAAGTGCATGTCCTGTTGAAACTGATCCTTCAACTGAGAAAAAGGAGGAAAACAATAATGATAAAGTTACTGTAGCCTCTGTTGAACAATCAACAAAAACTGAGCAAACGTACCAGGACTCAATTTTATCGCCCGGTGAATCAGAAACGAAACATACTGTTCCCGATAGCGAAATTCCAGAGGCTGTAGAGAAACCGTCATCTTCGAAGCAAGCGTTAGGATCTGAAAGCAATGTTAACTACATGGAAACTTATGCCGAATACTGTTACCAACTTACGGAACCATCGCTTGTTACGGTCGATTGTCCACAGTGTGGTAAAAAAATCCCCGAACAAGAATTTCAATCTCACCAGGACTTTCATTTTGCGCTCTCGTTAAGCCAACAGCAACGGGATGAATTCCGCAATGATTTGAAGCTAAAAATGACCGCTAAATCTCCGTTTCCCGCAAAACGACCATCAAAAGCTCCTGCCTCAACAACTACCGCTACAGCTGGCACCAGCGCACCTACAACTAACTTGTCCATCGCTCGGTTCTTATCGAAAGTTTCTCCTGAACCGGCGGCACCACGTGTTAGCAATCCAGAAATAGAGACGGCTAATAAAGACGAAACGGCGCTAGAGAACCACACGAAGTGTTCCGAATGCGGAAAGATGATCCACCTGCAATCAATAACGGAGCACAACGATTATCACGTGGCGAAACGATTACAGCAGGAACTGAATCGGATCGAACCACCGTCCCAATCGAACTCAAACAACAAAGTGCCCGCATCCACCGTTGGCAACAGCTCCAACGCAAAACGAAAACGTCCAACAGTTGCCGGCGAAGAAGTAATGTCTCCGGCAAAGCAGAAGGTAAAACCGGTGTCTTCCTACTTCACCAAATTATAAACGTGGTAGTAATAAAAGAGCAAAACATTGTTGTGCAGGATAATGTTGAGCGTTATTTTTCGATTTATTCCCAAACAGTTGGTTTTATTGCTTATCGTAATGGCAGAAGCCAAAGATTCTTTCTAAGCGAACATTTTCTTCACCATGGAATTATACTTACTGGCCTCCTGTTGGCGTGTTTGAATGATCTGCTTGTGCAATGTAACACACTCTTTGCTGCTGGCATAATCTATCCGCGCCAGGGTTGCCAACGCTTCATCAAACTGTTTCACTTTAAACTGTGCCAACGCTTTCCGATAGGTTGCCTTTGCGGAAGGGCTCTCCTGCTGGTCGGTGTAGCGTAGCACGTGGAGAACTTCGTCGAATCGGTTTTGTTTGATGAGACAGGCTGCAATGTTGAGATAGAGTGTTTCGAGTAACGATTGCATCTCCCCCAACGTGTTGGCACCCTCGACGGTCGGATCGAGTTGATCGATTGGCGACCAGGACAGCAAACATTTGGCCGCTTTACTGAAGTAGGTGTGTGCAAATAGTGGATACTTCGGGAACATTTGGACTCCATTTTCTTTGTACCCCTTGGCAAGCGTGAGCGTTTCGGTCACGGATAGCTCGTGGTAGTACTTTTGATCTTCAATGCGCAGAAGTTTCATCGCGAAGGTAATAGCGGACGCTTGCATGCTATTTATGGTACATCTGCTTTCCTCGTTTGTTAACATTTGTTGTAGAAGAAGCTCGACGTAGCAATCGACTGGTGTTAATGCCGTTCCCATTGTAATCCAGCGGTCGTCTGTGGTTGATCCAAACGTGAGGTAGTTAGTGTCGTGTGTTCCAACACCGTCAACATCCCGAATCGTTACTAAGCACCGGCATAACTCTGTCGGTTTCTCCGCCGACGTAAACCGAAACGAAAGGGGCTCCTTACGCAATCCTTTCGCACGATCCTCGTACACTGTGGGCGACATTAAAACATCATCTCCAGTAGATGGTGGCTGCACTGCTGTCGACTCCGCTTCCATAGTGAATCGGCCAGTGGCTCCTTGCGTACAAGTGGATTAATCTCGTCACACACACTCGCTCGTTCGTCCCAGAAGCGCCGCACGTAAAACGAGGGCTTCCGCTCGGACAGTACCGCGTACAGTAGGCTTTGAGCGCCTTCGTGCGGAGTTTTCACGAGCAAAATCCTTAGTGGTTTTTGTAGATAGAAAAACACTCGGTTCGCGAGTGGTGGAAAGTGGCGATAGATGGCCGTTTCGACGTTACCCGGATCGATGCAGTGCACGGATGGTGAGTCGTTGGAACCGGCAGAAAGTAGCTGCGAAAGACGATAGGAAAACTGCACCAAACAAAACTTGCTGTACTGATACGCCCGGAACCGATTGGATGGGGTATCATGAAACAATGGTCCGAGGAAACTACCGTCGGGTGGAATGTGAGTTACGGAGAGATGCGCTTGCGAAACAACGTTCACAATCCTGCTGTCTGCGGGGTGTTGCTTGAGCGCAGGCAGAAGTCGCAACGTTAGCAAAAAATGTGCCAGATAGTTTACTTGATAGTGATGCTCTAGCTTATCGTCGGTCAGGCTGGGCGGTGCGTAGAACACACCGGCGTTATTTATCAGCGCGTATAGTGGTTTTCCCAAGTTACGCACGTTCTCACTGAATTCTGCCACACTGGCCAGCGATTCGAGTTTCAGCTCGAACACGTCAAGGGTTGTTTCAGGATGTTGGTGGAGGATGTGTTTACGGATATCCTCACCCACAGCTACGGAACGTGTACCGATCACGAGATGACACCCACGTCCGGCAAGTTCAGTCAACGTTGCTAAACCGATACCGGAGTTTGCACCAGTCAGTACGATCACTTCACCGTTCTGGAACGTTCGCTCGCTGTGGTACAGCCGGCCAATGTAGTACCACCTGCGGAGAGAAGAGGATCAAAATCGTCCGAAAAAAATTATTAGAAAAAAATATCTACGGACTGGTTCCAGCATGATTTGAACAATTTTACCGCACGATGTAAGCAACCGAACCGAGGCCAATTAGTACGCAACTCTTCGTGAACAGTCCCATCGCTATCTATGCGTGTTCCAGTGGTGTTTTTTCCGTTCAACACCAAGTTGGACACACCGAATAACAATGCACGTAATCACCTATGCATATTTACCTTCAGCCCAAAAAAACTGCAGTTTCTTTTGCACTTGTTTGTTTTGAGGGTTTTGTTTGAAACTTGATACGGACTTGATAAGGCGATTCAACAATAGCCGGTATTTTTCCAACGCAGAGACAGCCGGCTTTTGTTTTTCCTCTGCCCCTGGTGTAAACAACACACCGTAAATTCGTTACGGAAATCGATCAGCTTTCAAGCGAGTGGATTTAGAAGCCGCCCATTCAACCAGCGTGAAGTTTAGTTGATTCGAGAATTATTTTTTTCTTATTTTTTGGGTCTGCAAAAACATTGTCAAACAGTGACAGCTACCTTTGGCGGCTGAAAATGTATACAAACCGGCTGTCAGTCAACTACTAGGACGGTGCTTGCTTTTCTCTCCACGTTTGTGTGTTTTTTTCATAGAACTAGCCTATTTTAAAATGTATGAATTAAAAATCTACCCTTCCTGTGTTATCGTGGCCGTCAAGGACAAGATTGTGTTCTTTTCATCAGATGGTACTACCGTGTTGCTTGAGATCACGTTTCCCCTAAAGCAAACGTCCATAGAAGACATCAAACCAAATAACCAACCACCGCAGCCGGCGAACGTTGCTACCTTCGCGTACTGCCTATCCTCGAAGGTGTTGGCCGTTTCTTTGAGCGATAAAACAGTGCGATGCTACCAGATAAGCGTCGGAGAGGGTGGAAGCTGGTGTTCCGCACCGTTGGGAGATAACATCCAAACGGCGAGGACAATCGTGTGCATGAAGTTCGCCCCGAAGCATGGCGTACTAATCGGATCGGACAAGAGCGATTGCTTCGAGTTCGAATTGCTGGGCAAATCAGAGCAACGGTCGAAGTGGATCCTTGGACACATGAGCCTTATACTGGATGTGGCGATCAGTGAAGACGAACGGTAAGTGTAGCGTGCAATTTTGCATAACAACACTGTAAAACCGACGTACGCTTGCTTCTAGGTTCATCGTAACGTGTGATCGAGATGAGAAAATCAAGATCAGTTCGTATCCGGACTGCCACAACATTGTAAACTATTGCCTAGGACACAAAGAGTATGTATGCGGATTGGAAATCATTGAGCCCGATAGACTTATTTCGTTGAGTGGCGATGGATCGCTCGTGTTGTGGAATTTCATTCAGGGCAACGAATTGTGTAAGATTTTGTTCGATGATCCGGTGGTTGCTTTATCGGTTCAAAAGGACATCAAATGCGAGGGCTTTATGTGCGTTGCTATGAGCACAGTTCAAAACAAGATTCAACTGGCGCTTGTTGAATGCACCGGACCGAGTAGCTCTAGCTTTCAGACTTTAACGATCGACGAAAGTTTGATCATACTAAGCCTGGCATTGAACGACTCCTTGCAGCTTGTGCTGTTGGTCATGGAGAAGGATAGTAAGCGCGCAAAACTGAAGGTGTACGAGCTACAGTATGCCTCCGTTGGCCGTTATTATGCGGAATGTGTTGACCATCCGCTGTCGAAGAATTTTGATAATCAATTCAAAGAGGTTACGATCGAGCAGGTGAGAGATTATTCTACACTGTTCAAACACAGTATCGACAATCTCACTGACTACTTTGAGCGGAAGAAGCAGAAAATGACAGCGAAAAAATCCAAATAAAGCCATGGAATAATTTGTTGCAATCATGAAAGATATTTTTGTGTTAATTTTATTACGCGCTTTCCATCTTTTACAATGATACGAAAAAATTGAAGCAAACCAAGCTGATGGGTATTTATACCGGTTTGTAGTCGAGCTTACTCTCCAGCCGTTTATTGTCCGCCACCTTACGGACGGCTTTCATAAAGTCTTCCTGTATGACGTACTCCCGTTCCGCGCGGATAGCGAACAGGCCAGCTTCGGTACAAACGTTACGCAAATCAGCTCCGTTAAAGTTGTCCGATAGCTTTACGACTGCCTCGTAGTCGATATCACCATGTTTGGCGATGGGTGCGGCATGAATCTTCAGAATTTCCAACCGTGCCTGCTCGTTCGGAAGAGGAATTTCTATCTTTCGATCAAGACGCCCGGGACGCAGCAGTGCCGGATCGAGGGTATCGGGCCGGTTGGTGGCCATAATCATCTTCACTTGGCCGAGCGAATCGAAACCGTCCATCTGGTTGAGAAGCTCCATGAGCGTACGCTGGATTTCACGATCAGCTGACGTACCCTCGGAGAACCGGCGACCACCGATGGCGTCGATTTCGTCCATGAAGATAATGCACGGTTGGTGGTCACGCGCGTAATTGAACATTTCACGGATGAGTCGAGCCGATTCACCAATGTACTTGTCGACAATGGCCGACGAGACAACCTTGAGGAAGTTGGCGTCGAGCTGGGAAGCTACGGCACGGGCAAGCAGGGTTTTGCCCGTACCAGGTGGACCGTAAAGAAGGCAACCCTTCGGTGGTGTGATACCGACACGAAGGAACAGTTCCGGGTTGAGCAGCGGCAGTTCAATCACTTCGCGCAGCTCGCGAATCTGTTCCGATAGCCCACCGATAGCGGAGTACGTCACCTCGCCTGGATCTTCGTGAGACATGTTGTACACGAGTGGATCCACCTCACGGGGCAGGTAACGCATGATGGTCAGTGTAGTCATGTCCAGGGCGACGCGAGTGCCCGATTTCAGCTTGGTTTTGTCCAATTGACGACGGCATCCCACAACGTATCGTGGTCCGTTGGTGGCTTTAACGATGACTTTGGGGAAATAAGCACCGAGAAACAGAGTTAGGAACACTTCGGTTCACAACAAAGGTAAAGTTGCTTACATTTGTCCTCCGTCAGCTGCTTTAGTACTTCACCAACAATCTGGCCAACGCTCTGTAACGCCTTCAAATCGTTCTCCGACTTGTCGAATTGTTTCGTAAGTTCCTTCAGCGATTCCCTAACTGCCCAATGGAAAGAAAAACAAAACGTTCATCCAAACGGTGCAATGTATACACTCTGTACCGAGTAGCTCTATTCGGCTAGTCATCGCCAATGTCCTAACCTCAAACGATATTTACCTTCCTTCAGCCGAGATTCGACCTCTTTGTGTTCGAGCAACTTTTTCCGATAATCTTCCAGCGCCTTCTCGCGAGCCGCATCAACCACAGTCATTTTGGTGATGTACGAATAGGAGTTTTCTTTTTGAAATTTGACGAACACAGAATTCCAAGTCCAATTTCTTTGCTTGACAAAACAGTTTACGATGAGATGCTGAAATGACAACACAGAGCACACACACAGTGGTAGCGCACACAACACGCACACAACGAAGGGTGATTATGCATTTTGCTGACAAATTCATTTAGCAAATTGACAAGTTGACGATGAACTTGGCACTGCGCATAATAGGGATGGATTGAGGAGTTGTAATTGCCCAGGGTTAGTAGAGTAGGTATGCCGTTTCCCATGACGTTTTCACACGAAACAGCGGGAACAGACACACGAGATCTGTTCTACGCCACCACCAGCTGCCAGTTCAAGTCAACCCGGGCGAGCTGTAAACCAACGGGCTGCCGTGGTGTGCTGCTTTCCGTTCTTTTCGACGTTTCTCCCGATTGTGACCGGAGGTGTTTCAATCGCGTGCTTCTTGAAAAAGTAGCGAAAATCCCTACAAAACCGGCAAAATGGTGAAAGTTAAGTGTTCCGAGCTTCGTACGAAGGACAAGAAGGAGCTGACCAAGCAGCTGGATGAGCTGAAGAAGGAGCTGCTGAACCTGCGCGTGGCGAAAGTCACCGGTGGTGCCCCGTCAAAGCTGTCCAAGATCCGTGTCGTTCGCAAGGCGATCGCACGCGTGTACATTGTGATGAACACGAAGACGAAGGAGAACCTCCGCAAGCTGTACAAGGGCAAGAAGTACGTGCCGCTGGATCTGCGCCCGAAGAAGACCCGCGCGATGCGCAAGGCTCTGTCCCCCCGTGATGCCAAGCGCCTGACACTGAAGGCACAACGTAAACGGGCCAAGTTCCCGCGTCGCACGTACGCCGTCAAGGCTTAAGGAGAGGACGGGGTGCTGCCGTCCTCATATGCTAAGCTGCCGCCTGGTGTGACGAGGCCTGTGGGTGGCGCCGTTTTGGTTCGTATCGCTACCGAGCCCTCTGCGTGTGAAACAAACCTTGGTCACTGGCGTCCCAGATGAAGGAAGATCATGTATATCGAGATCGGTATAATACAAAACAACGTTTATTAAACCACACTCGTCTGTTTGTTGTGTTTTAATCTCAATCGTATCTTATCCTTATCGTGTTGTAGTGCATATCCAGGATCAAAGAAGTTCATCATCAACTGTTCGTGGTTCCGTGACAGGATGTTGGGCTCGATTTTAATATTTGTTTTAGGATATTTCGGTGTTAATCATCACTGGGGAAATTTTCTGTTTTCAGATCAGTTCTATTTTCAGTTTTTACAGAAAGAAATGTAAGTTTTCTGTCCCTTCCTGAGGCTTATCGAAAGTCAAAATCTGTTCTTCCTGTCAGGATTTAGAGGTAGGATGTATTACACCCAGGTAAACTTGGTATAGGAATATAGATATAAGTGGAAAATATTGGGTTTATAAAAGAAATTCTTTCATCATGTCAATAACTTATTTGTATTTTAGATATGGATTCCATATAACTAATTCCGGTCAAACCAGTAAAATACAGCCAAACGTTGTGAATATGGTATAATCAATGGGATAGGACACTGTAGTACATTTTTTGCCAGTACTACCAGAATCAATGAATGGAGTCGTTCGGGTTGTCTTAAAACTTTGCACATTGCTAACTTTGAAGATCGAAATTGTTTGATCGACCCTAGCCTTTCTGAATAGAGGGGTTTTCATATTTCACGATGGAAAATCGTTCTTTCATTGTTAGCATTCGGTAGCTTTTGGAATAGGTCTTGGTGATATCAGTGTCATTATTTTCAATACAGGATACGGAAGCACAACAATCGAATGAACAGCCAAAAGAAGAATATTAGTTTCCCTGTACATCGTATAATAAGGTCATAATCGCATTCTTTGTTAAATCCTTGCAGACGTGCGATATCTAATGGCTTCTTCATATTTCAAAACAAATAGTACATTACATTAGGGAATCATTGGTTGATAAGTGAAACCATACCGATGGAATCGACCTGTATCGAGCTTCATCATCATAGCACTCAACTACTTTTAATAACATTAAACGTGTTGAATGATGATAAAATCTTTCCTAGCAACATGCGAGACACCCATCTTTATTACACAAGTCCTTTTTTACTCTAATTTCAAAATAGTTTTGAAGTAGCTATTTCAAAATGCTCCATTAGCTCTCTGGAAAGAAAATTTGGCTTTCTGAAAGCTGTTCGAATCAACCACGTGATGATCGGATATTTTTGAGATCTCGTCCTTATTGAACTATTACTCTCTTAATCGTCTCCTGAATATCTTTGTTGTTGAGTAGTAATCTAATTATTTGGCGTCTTAACTTTAAGCTAGCTTCTTTCGGTTAATACCTGCAATCTAATCAGTTAAAATTTCATGCTAAATGGTGTACCGATGTGGTGTAAAAGGATTTTAGGTTCTGAAATAACTCTAAGCTTCCCTTTATTTTTCATCTGTAAAAGTAAAAGTCAATGTTTGATTTGTAGACTAGGAGTTGATTTTAATTATTTAACATGTTTGATAGCGCTTTGTTGTAATGGTTTCGGTGGTTGGTTTTTCGCTCCTTCTTTTCATCTTTGTTCTCTTCTCATTGATCCAATCGTAGTTACTGATCCAATCGTACGAAATTAACTTAACGCAGTCATTCATAAATAAATTAAAACAAAATTTAAATTAATATTTAAATTTAAATAAAAGAATGAAGAGAAACCATAGTGATGGTTAACCATTTGCCACATCTCAGAGCAAACATTTTATAGTGATGGATGCAAAGGGATATGACGATTTCAGCAGAGAAGAAAACGGTACTAAAAATTGAAAATCGCAAAGCGATATATTGCATCCTTTGTTGAAGCAACCAGGAGCAACTTCCACCGTGAGTTCATAAGTGAAACCTGAGGTGAAATGCCGGGAAACAATTTCTGCTGTTTGCGCTCCATCAAGTGGAAACTTTATTGTTCCTTTCTACCCCGTACGCGTGTCGTGAACTTTTGTAATGCACAAGGTGCATCAGCTACGACACCGCTGGGATGTTTTTATTGTTGGTTAGGATTTTTTTTTCTAATTAGTCAAATGGATCCGACCGCCGAGGAGCATGGCGGTGGCAGTGGGGCGCCTCCATCGTCGTCGAGCTCGTCTGAGCGAGCGCAAGAACTGGCACCGAAGTTGCGTAGAACTTGCACCGCGGCTCTTCATTTACATTTTAATTTGCTTGATTACGGCGATACTTTATCAGAAAGAAGTTTTACAGTGTTTTTATTTCCTGCCGTCACGTGGGG
>JXXA01013108.1:0-12094 GCA_000956255.1 Anopheles punctulatus | reverse complement strand
TCTCTCTCTCTCTTCACAGACGCACACACCTATTAAATATTTTGAAACCATAACACAACGTTCCCATAACCATAACAGTTCTCTGTCGCTCGTACAAATCCTGACCTCGGAATATTATTGTTACTCTTTGTTTTTTGGAATGCAAAAGAATTTTAAACCCCCGTCTCCACCAGTCTCGCCAAGTGCGCGGCGTTGATGGATAGCCGTTTCGCGTTCGATTTCATGGTGCCTAACCCCATGGAGTGTCCAAGTGGGCACGTTTAAAAAATAACGAACAAAAGTGTGATCGATCAATCGGGGCGCAATCGATCGATTGGCCCGGCGGTCGTCGAGCAGCATTAAATGGCAGGTGGTGATTAGCGTGAGTTGTGGATTTGTGGCGCTCGAAAGTTTTGACACCTTTAAGCGCGAATGAGCGTCCCCTGGGGAACGTTTTGTTAGAAAAGTCATTTTTTGTCGGTGTGATCACTATCAGTTCACGTGAGGCTCGCAACTGTGTCAATCCATAATATTGCGTGGAACTGGTGGTGGGTATTTCTGAAAGTCTCACTCAGATTAAGATGTAAAAAGGCGCCATTACGGATGTCGCCGTCTTTGGGAGGTGCATTTAAATAAGGTAAGCCTACGAATAGCAGCCACTTTATGATTATTGACCGATCGCAACAATACCATAAACATCCATTTGCGCCAATTGACATCTATAAGTGTAGCGAGCGTATTGGAAGGCTACCTGAGGCGAAGGCTATCCGAATCCAAGTTCGCCTGCAGCGTGCGGGCACTATCTTAAGGAACAAACAACTCGTGCTGAACGAACTCGTGAGCTTACCACCTTTAATCGACAGTGCTGTAATAAAAAAAACCCAGGGTCGCTTAATCGGTATGGCCAGAATCGCCTTACTGCCAGTTTTTGCCTATTTCTTTGCGGAAAGAATCGGATGTCGTTGACAACGCTGCGGGCGTAGGCATGTTTTTTATGATTAAAATATTTATATCACCAGAACTAGAAGGGCGAACCTAGTACGAACCTGTCCCAATGTCCGACGGGGCTCGGTGCATATATAAATCTGTGTCCAGCTGCGTTTATTGTTATGTCAGATATTTCCTGAGCACAAGAAGCGAGCAGCAAAAAATCGAAACCGTTTTGCTCGAGAAAGAAGCTCAGTGCATCGACATTAGAGGACCCGCTATCGCCGCGTTGTGGGTATGTTCAATGCTTTTTTTTTTGTTGTTGCGATTTCTCCGTTCAAACACACGGCCCTCCCACCAGATCCGAGCATAATGGAGAGCAGCAGGCACACCGAACCTGGGCGGTCGCATTCCATTCCATACCGCATCGTCCCGCATCGTGCTTTCCCATTGATCATCGGGCCCGAGAAGGTCGGGATACAAGGTGGAAGATTCCAGCATCCAAACCCGACTCCTTCCGCACTCTCCTCTCCGGCAAGGAATGTCGAATGCCTCTCCGCGCCATCCGATCGCAACCGATGGAGGAGTGTGTTCGCGCGAAATTCATTTCCCTTTTTCCGCTGGCAGGCTCTTTCATTCGCCCCGTTCCATCCGACGGGATGTTAATTGTGTGTGAGTGTGGGTCCTGCTGGTGGTGGAGACGGGGCCACATCGTCACGATCGCCCGCGAGAGAGTTCCCTCGCGCGGTAACGTCAGCGCGCAGCACCTTGTGCCCGCGGCACCGCACCGGACGAAAATCATATGTGTATATGTGTGGTGTGCGCACCTTCTAACCTACTTTCGTGTCCCTTCTTTGGGCGAAAGAAGAAATGGTCCGCTCCGATGGTTTCGCTTGGCGCACGGGCACACGGCTGACGGCACGAAAATTCGACGAACCACTCAAACCGGTTGAAGCGGGAGAAAACGCTTAAGACTTATCGGTCCCCGGTTCATTCGTCCGCACCCTGTTTTTGGAGGTCATCGACAGACTCCCCAAAGTCGTTGGATAAAAAAAAATCCGCTAAACTCCTCCCGCCTTGAAGACGTTGGCGAAGAGCACCACCCGGGCAGGGGGGAGTAATGAGGAGGCGATAAAGCATTTATCATCGTGCCCGGGAATGGAACTGGCGGGGCGACTTTTACGACTGAACATCCAGCGAACACTTTGCTGCACGACGCATGTTGGATGATCGCTGGAAGGCGTTGGGAGAAAGAGCCTCCGTCAAGGGATTCGCCCCGAAATGGTATGCAGATGATATCCTACCCCGGGCGTTCACTCTTCTTTCGGTGCTCTTGAACAGTTACAACTCCGTGCGTCACACCAAATAGAGAAAGGAAGCTTCCAAAAATCCCGCAAAAGTAATGTCCCCAATATGGACGAAGAATGTACTCTAGAAAAATCACCGCTAAACAATTCTCCAGCGGTGAAGAAACCGTCGAAACTCGGCGCCAGCTGGTGCTTCTTCCGCTAGACTTAACCTCGAATCACGCAAATCTGGAGCACATGCTCGATGGCGCAGGTTAATTTTCGGTTTCGATTGTCGTCTTTGCGGCGGTAACCGGTGGGAGGAGAGGTACGACTACCGTTTAGCGGAAGCTTTTCGGGGTCGATAGAGCACCGGTAGCGGTAGCGCACTGCTGCAAGCCGTCAATTTTCAGCCGCACACTGATCATGTCATTTTGATAAACGAACGCAATTACCGGGCAGCGAATTACACGGGAAGAGAGGAAGAGAGGGTTCGTTTTGTGGAGCGGAAAAGTGCTGCTCCCATTCATCTTGAATGCGTTTTTTTTCTTCTATGCTTCTTTTTGTCTGATCCGATAGTAATTGTAGTTGAGATGGTGGTTGCAGATGTGTTTGTCTCAAAAGAATGCTCCTCACGCTCTGACGAGCGTTCGAGTGATTGGGTCCAAAGTAAAACCATCTGGTATCTGATAGCTAGGCTCTGAAAATAGAGCTATATAATTAATGTTTGTTTTGACAGGTGCTCAATTAGTTATTTCTTTTTAATCGAACAGATAATCGAAGCGTTGTTAAATCATCACAAGCCGCAGTCGACAGAGTCGATGTTGATTCTCGTAACGGCTGCACGTGCTAAGTAGGACATACAGACGCTAGCTTAAAAACGGTTTACCCTTCCTGCCTTATCACATTCTTCCTACGAGCTACGAGCCGCGAGGGCTTTGAACCATAAAGACGTTTGTACGTGATAAATGAGGCGTCGGTAAAGGAAAGGCAGCTGACAATGCGCTTGGTTAAATGTGGCTGAAATGGTTTTTCGAGCCAATGAACCAGATTTTTCAACATTATGTGCTGATCCTGTTATCCACGATTGTTTCGAAAAAACTTTTGTTCTCCACGGGTCAGTAACTACGGGCGTGCATCGTTCGGGGTAGACCACATGTGGGCCTTCCATGGAAAATTGATCTTCGTTGTATCACTCAGTGCTGGTGAAATTCCCCTTTTTCCCCCAGGAGCTAGTCGATTTGTCCATTGAAAAAAGTAGTACAGTTTGGACGTAGAAATGGTCCTAGCGCAAATAAACTCTCTTCAACACGACGTCTTACTTTTAACCCCTACCCTTTTCAGCGATTATGTGCAATTTTCACACGTGATTCTTCTGGGTGAGCGAATGCAAATTCTACCGCGTGAGAAGATGCACAAGATTATACCTTTGAGAAGAAACCGCCCATCAAACGATTAATGCACTCCGAACGCTAGTCGACGTTCGGTAAGGAAGTAACGTAACCATAATAAAAGGAACAGCACAGATTGGAAGCACTGCTGCTGCTAACGGTCATCTTGGGGAATGTGTTTCTTATGATGAAGAATGATCTCGTGGCGCGTGGTGTGGTACGCGCCGTCTTCCCCATTGCAAACAAGCATTCCCAGGTAGTGGACGATTATTTTCTTCGCTTTAGTCGGCTGCAAGACTTCTGGGCTTGTAGAAGGACGATCATAATGAAGCATAGGACCGTTGTGGTGAGCGTTTGTTCTGCAAAACGACGGTGTACGTGTAATTACACCCGCCAACTACCGTTTTCATCCCATGTTCGGCTTATTGTGCTGTCGCATGGTTTCCGGCGGTTTGTAACCGCGTCGAACACAAGGGAGGCTCGTTTTTGCTGTTGTTCAATGCGTTTGAATGTGTGTTTTCCGAGAAGATACTTCAGTAGAGCCGTTTGTGTAACCGTTTTGCAGTTGCGATGTGATGAGTGCCGGTGTTTTACCTCCCTCATAATAGGGCAAGATGCATTGCGTTGCCCGCGGCTGATACTAGATAACCTGGTACACACTGCTTGTTGGTTTGATGGCTTGTTTGAGCACCCGGCTCGTTTGTCGATCTCTGTTGAGCAAACTACTCCTGCCCGTCGCTCGCAGGAAGGTGTCCGAAAAGAGTAGTAAAACCGTGAGACAAACGTCGTTCTAAGTTGACCCAGTTCCAATACAAATATTTAAGCAAAACGCAACGTTGCTATCAAAACAACATTTGAATGAAGTGATGATCATTTCTCAGCCTCGTTGGACAACCGCTCATGAACTGTCACCGGTTCTCACGGCACAATTGACGGAAGCCGCAATCGCACGGATCCGAAACCGTTTCGCCCTCCGCTGGAACGGCCGTTCTCCGTGTAATGAGTGGGGCATTATGCAGCTGGAGCTATTTGGCACAGGCTGCCAATACGGCCGATGAAAAGCGGTGGCTTGGAAAGCGCATGGCAAACTTCTCCTCCAATTAATCATCGCGACCAACAGCGGCGGCGAAATCTACTTGAAAGCGATGATTAATTAAGATGACACCGGACAAAACAGACGGACGACGCGGACTCGCGGCGGGCTCTGGCAACTTTGTCGCGCGGAAGATCGTGCACGCGTAATGAGTATGAATTATTATGGACCGCGACGTAAATCACGACGGCCCAGTTCTGCAAACTGGGTTGGTTTGCGCATTGGAATGATAAAAAAAACTACTCAAACCTTCCGCAGGTAAGCGCTTTTAAGGTGATCTCTGTTGGCTTACTGCAAATAATTAACTAGTAGCTTCAACTAAGCATCCGTTTCGGATCGCAGTTGTGCTGAATTTCTTTCACGTCCAAACGACGTACACATTGCCTTCGATCTTCTTTTAGAGATGCTGCGACGAGCGGAATATAATGATGACATCATTTGCGTTCCAACGTCCAGTTCCTTTTTGGCGATCGTGTGAAGGTTGCCGGTGTGCGTGAGGAGAGGGGGGGGAGGGGGACTTTTTTACGAGACACAACTAAAACATCGCACCGGACTAACTAGCTGCGCGTGTTTGTCCTTGCGGCCGCCAGAACGCAACATTGTCTTGGTGGTCAACACTGGAGGTCGGATGGTGCGCGTGCGCTACTGGAATTCCAATTAATTGCTTCGATTCACTTACCGCGACTCATGTACACACCACTTCCCACACCAGGCGCACGGTGCGCACGGCTCTCGGCGGCTTATCTCGACCGCTGTGTACACAAACAGTGTCAGAGCACTCTAGAAGCCACCCACTGCTGGATCGGTGCGCGGAAGTCTAGTAATCCTGCTGCCGGCTGTGGGCCTCAGGAGGTTGTTTGCTCGGATGTGGCGCAATTAACATTCCGAAGTCGTTGCCTCCTCCCCCGCAAAATCAAACAAGCTAACCAACCGAATCGGGGCGCAAAAGATAGCGCGACACTAGTCAACGCGAACGCGGGCATGGTTGATACAGCGCGCCACAGTCGTAGCTCGGAGAACAGGTTTTGGGATGTTATGCTCCCGACAGCAGCTGGATTGGGTGGCGTGGAGGGATCACGGTAGATAAGAAAGTTATTGTCCCGGGTATGTTTCCCAGCGAAAGACACGTTTGTTTTTGTTTTAAGCGTTTAGTTTGTTTTTATTCTTTTTACGTTTAATCGAAACCTCCAGTAAGAACATTCATACATCGGACGTTCAGCCTTACCGTGAAGTGATCATGGCGCAACAAGTGTCACCTGCTCGTCTCTTAAAAACTGCTTGGTTTTTCAGACCTGACTTTCGGGTGATATTCCGCACCTTCACAGCAGTGACCAGCCTTGAACTTGCCTTGCTCCGTGGTCGTTATTTTTAGCCATCTTTCCACTGCGCCGCGAAAGCTTGACGACGGGTGTCGGAAAGGGAAGAGCTCGATTGGGCTGCCAAAAACCTGAAAAGCACCGATTCCAGTCCTCCAAAACACGAAACGACAGATTTGGGGTCGCTTGAGCACCGGTTTCCAACTTTCGACGGCTGCCCCATCCAGTTGCCAAAAGCGGGAACCTGTCCCAACCGTGCAAGGCAGCATGGTATGGTGTTCGAATGGCTCGATGTTTGATGTGCGTTTGTGAGCTGGAATTTGATAGCTGTGACGACTGTGGACATTTTTTATGACGATGGTGGTATCGATTTCGTTTCCAATAGTGCACTCTGAAAACATTTCTTATTGTGTCTTTCAGCAAAGATCGAACCAGTTTAAGCGAAGATAATTTTGTACCTATTTCTCGCGTTGCACGCGTGATAAAACACTACAAAGCTCCAGCTCGCTCTAATTATTTTTAATGCGTTTTTGAAGGCCTCGATAGTAGAGCAATCAGTGTCTGTTGACTCTACGACGAGTGTGTAGGTTTATAGCTAATAAAATGTTACAGTAAATTCGAACACACACTCCATTACCGATCAGCACAACGATTAGCCGTCAAGAGGTAAAGTTTGATAAGCCCCTGATAGAAAGAACCACATCCAATGGAGGCCAAGCAGTACTTGACATAGTCGATTCATGCAAGGATTTGTTCGAACACACGGTGCGGTGGTACCGTCACGCCCCGTGCAAGCTTATAATCTCCATTCCTTTGTACCGAACGCGAATGCCTTTGCCATCTTTCGACGACCAGAATGTGTGGCATGAGTACGCGGGATGGAGTGCCGGGAGGAACTCATCGTTATTCGAGCCGAGTCGAGTTGAAATGGAAATTGAATATCCCCGCCGGTCCTGTGTGTTGTGTGTGTTACGTCGTCGTTTGCAATCGCAATTGCAGCTTTACGCAAGGTACGAACGTGCATCTCATGGATGATCACCGATTTGAAACCTATTGACATGTGGTGTGAGGAGTAGCTCCAAGGAAGTGTAACTCCTCTTTGCAGCCGGAAAGAAGGTACCTAAATCACCGTGTATTCCGAGGACGTATGGCGAGCAGCGCGCACGCTTAGATGTCATCCACTTCAACTCAACTCAAAGCAGAATGTCCCATTGACAGCTGGTGTGGCCAATGGAATGCACGATTAGATATGATGCGGATTCAGCACTACGGCACTCGTCGTGATCATTCGGCCTAGTTTCGTAACAGTATCACATTCACATTGAGCTCTGGAAGCTTGTTTCCACCGGTGCACTTTCTCTGCAGAAGAACTCCGTGAGGTGTTGTTGGGAGTTCCTTTCAAAAATTTACCGCCCGCGTGGGACGTGCTCAAGTGAGCACTCGAAATTCTACCCTCTTTTATGAATTTTAGCACTTTTTGAAGAGAGACCCGAGAGGAGGGCGGTGGATAGCTTGAGATCATCACGACGCGGCAAGGTCTTCTGTTTGCCTCCAGAAGAAACTTGATACTTTGTACATTTTTTTTATTTGCTAGCCCTACCGCAGCGAGACCCGATGGGAGACGATCAAAAGATGACGCTGATGAGCCGGTGCTAAAAGGCGAAATTGAATTAACCACCACGATCGGCACGCAAGATCACCTCATCACCGGCTTCGTTGACGAGAAGTCATCGGACGAGCGCGCAAATGCAAATTGGTTCGAAGGCTGTCGAATAAAGCGTGCCGATTCGTTGCGATTCGTTTCTGCTGCGCCGTCTGTTGTCGTTGTGTTGCTGAATGGCGAATCTGATTGATGTTGATCCGTGGCTCGTTTGTTTTTTTTTTGTTCAATGCAGCATTCATTTTCTCATTTATCTAGCTTATTAAGGGTGGGCTTCGAGAGGGAAAAAGAAGTGCTGTCCACTCAAGCACATCACATCGGCGAGACAAATCGCGGCACAATTGGTTACATTTTTGGGCGAATTAAAATGGCGCTATTTTTATTTTCTTTCACGCTTTGAAGAGGAGAAGGAGGTCCTAGGAACTTGAAATGATTTCGCATAAAGGTTTGCTGCATCGCGACGCCTCGTCATTAGGACGTTTGGTGCGTTGCGAGATCTATTGAGCTTGAAATTGAGCGTATTGTGTACATGACGGTCTGACGGTCACGTGCACATTTCAAGTGCAAGTGCGTTCTCCCATGTAGTGCGTGTAAGTGCCATTGTATGCAAAGCGATCGAAAGCGAAACCATGGGATAGGTTGAGGCCTTCAGCTGCATGTTTGTTTCTCATTATCACACGCAAATCCCCTAATGCAAATCATCGACCAATGTAACAAGTTCTGTAGCTGAAACTGTAACTGAAAGTCTTGATAAAATACAACCGCTAAAGTCGGATCAGAGGCCCGATTCGTTCCCACCTTGGTCCACCTAGGGACGCAGCCACCACCACACAAATGCGCGGACCCTAATCCAACCGGAAACTCTGCCGGTCGGCCGTCATCTTCCGGTTACCGTAATCACTATCATCGGTGACCTTTCGGGGAGCTCGCGGGAGGCCGCACCCGTAGTGGGGACGGTGGGGATGAAAAGGTAACATTTTTCCTTCACACCTGATCATAATCGCGACGTTTGCTTGTGGGTGGGAGTGTGGTGCATCATGCTGGACCCGTTGACTTGTGTTGTGTATCGTATACACCATCATTCTTCTGCTGAGATCGTTGAAACTCTGCGCTGGATGTGTTGAATCTCTGATGGTTGATCGTGATGATACACTCTGGTGTTGTTGTGGTTGTTTTTTTTTATTATTTTGCTTCTCCATTTTCCCACAACCTCCAATCATCGATTACGGAGTGCAGCGGCATGGATGTTAATCGGCGGTTTCCGAAGATGTGGGAGAAGGTAACAAATGCAACTTAAGAAGCAACAAGTAAAACTTTCCCCCCAGAATCAAATCGTCGAGCTCGTGTTGAAGTTTATACTTTGACAGGTGATAACTATCTGACTAGCGGACGAGACCTTTCACGAAATGATTTATCGCGAAAGGTGCGAACCTCACGGTGCGTTGACAAAAATAAACGACTCAACCATTAACATACCACATGGTCCACGTTCAAAGATAACAATCGCAATCAAACAAACAGTGATTGGTGATGATTATTGTGCGCTAATCGGTCAGCAGCGGTCGGTCGTCTCGTCGCCCAATGGCGTAGTCCATGATGACTATGCTGCAAGTAATTTCAGCGACAATGGATGAGGTATTTTGTTGAATTGTTCCCGTTTATTGTCGCTTGCTGATGAGCTAATTCAGAGATCCTTGGCCATGGGACGAAATGTCGCTGTAGGAGGGTACACCAGTACGGGTCAGTTAACTCCAATAGAACAATTCTAATTGAACGACTTGAGACGCTCGAGAGCGTTCTCATGCTGCCTTCGCTGTCTATATAACTCGCGGATACGCGTGTTACGTTTGTGGTCATTGCCACTAATGAACGATAACGAATTCTATCATTCAAGTGACTCCCGCGGGTTCTAGTTTACCCGGGAATCGGAGTAAAAGTGTTATTTTCCCTCCGCCTCGCGGTGTAAGTAATCGCTCTCACCATTATTCTACCATCAACTACGGAGACCCGTTCAATGGCGGGGAGCACGCAATTGATGAGCCATGGCTAACGATAATGATCTCACCTCAGCGAAGTCAATTCACGGCCCCGGATCTCTCTTGTTCCTAGTCACAGCGATCAGAGGTGGGAACACCACCGACTGCATTTCAATCAACGTTAATTACCGCGTAACAATTGAACAGTGCGGGAGCTCGCACTCGCGTCCCGCCGCACAAACGCTTGTGCAACGCTTCTACGTAGAAGATTATCCGGTGGCCTGCTGCAGTGACCTTACATCAGCCTGACCGCCATGTTTATGAAAAGAATGCGGGAATTCGTTGAAGCTTTTTAAAATGGATGCTAATCGCGCATCACCTGACCGGCTCAAGCGAATAGTATACGCGAAGTTTGAGGTGAAGGTAAATCCACCATTCCCTATTGCCCGGATGTCCCAACGAGTCAACCAAATCACTTGACAACCGCATGGAGAACAGCAACACGGAGTGTGCCGCATATGAAACATGACTGTGTGGCGCTACAAGTGTGGAACTCTTCTATACCTTCCCCTTCGACAATCGTTATCATCTCTGACCAGGCTATCTTCCACCGGACGAAAGCTTCATATCGCTTACTCGCAAACGCGTGTAGTCTTCAACGCAGCGCGCAGCAGACGTATCTCAGCCGCGGGAAAGACTGTATCAACATACACACGATAGGCGAAACCGCCGTAGTATGCGTGCATCGTGTGCAGTGTCTGTTTACTTTTTTTTTCGGGAAGTCACATCAGTGTGCGAATGGGCCCCAAAGCTGCGCTTCACCTAGAGCACGTTATCATCATGATCATCATCATCATCATCGATGACCACGAGATACACAACACAACCTTCCTCGCCAACCTCGTCCGTGTAGCAGCGCCGACGAGTTTTCCTCGGTTTTCTTTGCAGTACTAAGTTCGCACACTCACGCCTGACGGGTAGAACCCGACCAGGTACACGACTTTTGTTTTAGTTAATTTTTATCACTCTGCGTCGACGAACGTTGCTACGGCGCGGTGTACACTACTGTGCAACTTCCCCGTGCGAGACGTCACGTCAGGTCCAGAGGTACAGCAGAGGTAGGGAAGCGTTCAGATTTTAATCAGTGAGCTGTGTTAGGCGTCATTGTTTGTGATATTGGTTTGAAGGCAAAGTGCACATATGAAGATATAGTAGCTACTACAGCGAACTGTAGTGCAATGTTTTGCTCTGACTCATCGGACCAATCGGAAGTGCGTTTATTCGTGACCAAAGTTTAGCCAAAAGTGTGCATCTCGGATTTACAATGAATCAACAATGAACAATTTTTACAATGAATCAACACATTGCCGTCCTCCGTGGCGCGTTAGCACCTGTAACATCCGCAATTACGAAACGACTGACCTAAGCCATTTTTATGGCTTTGCCTTTGAAGTCGTCTCAAGAGTGCTGCATACGTACCGTCAAAAAGTGACGACGAATCTGATAAGCACATTTTTGGGGAGGTCATTGGGAACAGCAGGTATTCGTTCAAGGTTTAAGATATGTGGCGTCAATCAAATCAACAGCAGATAAGCATGGAAATGTTTCCCAAGAAGGTGTAGTTGATAAAATTACGCATTCTTAAACGGCATGCGCGGGGGTGGTCCTTATGTGTGTGTGTGTATGCGAAGATGCTGAACTATTTTTTGTCGCGATTTTCATTCGAACTTGTTTATCTCATCCTATCACCCTGTCCAATTCCTATCACGGTTAAGCAATTATAACTACCTCGACAACCAATAAACTTTATTTGAACTCATTAGGTGAATAGAAAGAGAGAGTGAGAGAGAAAAGAAAGAGAGCGAACTCTCCATCGTGTGTCTGCGACGTGGTCAAACGGCGGGCGTACGGTTGACTTTGTGAGAAGTATAGATCGAATTTCCGCCCGTCCGCCATTGTTTGCCGCAGTTCAAACAGTCCGCAAATGCTTATCAGATTGCGGGTGGAATTCCACCCGAGATTGGACCGACTTGTTGACAACGTCTGTGTATATGCGCTGTGGTACGACCGATGGGACACCCACCATCAATAACGTACCAATTGTGTGTGAAGCATTGAGCGATGAGCCTTTTTTGCGTAGTTTCACATTGAAGATATTAACTGAAAAAAGCCCGGCCCGTTTACATCCCACGTCTGTTTCATCCTCATATAAATAGCTTTAACTAAGCAAACGATCGTTTTGAAAAAGGCTTCTCAAAAATGTACGCCTGCGTCGCCTAACTTACGGTGTAGTGTAAATATTTTGATGATCGCTTCATATTCCTGCTTTGCCTCAGCAAGCTGAGCAAACCTGCTCGGGGAGCACTTGCGAGAAACGTCTTGGTTCGTCACATATATGTGTACTGCTCCCTCCATTGCTGTAAGTACCTGTTGTCCACTGTCGAGTGAGTCTTGGACACGTGGCTC
>JXXA01013103.1:0-16287 GCA_000956255.1 Anopheles punctulatus | reverse complement strand
TCTCGCCTCTGCCTGTTGATCGCTTTGAATGATGCTTTCGGCAAACAGAAGGACCTTTACGATGTTGTTGTTTGCATGCCTTCTCGCGGGTTGACTGACACCGAGTTCGCGCTCGCCACCGACGATCGACGACGATCGTTTGCCACACATGCTGCCCACTCATGTTGGCACACGCTCCTTTCTCTCCAGCCGAAGTGTGGTGTCCCGCATCTTAGCGCCTTTCACCGAAACCGCGCCACCCAACACCGGCCAGATCCAAAAAGCAGCGGCAGTTGCCGCAGGGCCCAAACCTGTTTCGAATCGCATGGCGCAGGTTTCTCAAATTGGCACTTGGCGGAGGTTCCGTTTTCGGGAAGCGAAGCAAAACCTCAGGGCCGCAGGTCCTTCAACCTGGGGCTGAAATGGAAACCTGCCACGCTAGTGACAGTGATTTCATCGGCACCGCTTGCTCAATACGATCCGTAAGTGTTGCCGGTCGTGTGTTAAGAGGCATAAAATGTGGAGCCCATCGGTCGCGCTCAGCCGCAAACGAGCCCTGACCGTGACGTTTTGCAATCAAGGTAGAGAGGTCGGCATTCGAATATGGGAGCGAATATCGGCCGGTTGTCGCCTGGTGGCGCGACTGAAGAATCTGTGGCGCGAAGTGGCTGGTCACGTGCGTGCCGAATCGCAGCGCAGGAACGGGGAGCAAACTTTCTCCTCGAGTCGGGGCGATCTAGGGGAACCTGTTCGGTGGAAGATCTCCTCACTCTACCGTCCCCCCCCCTCACCCATTCATTCTTGGGCGGAACGGTTTTTTCAACACTCGTCACAAGTGCGCCATTGCGCCTTGATGTTGCTGTTGTTGTTGTTGTCAGGGCGAAAGAAAACTTTCTTCCCGCGGTGTTTGTTTGTTGATGCCGATTGCTGGTGTTTGTTTCCTTTTGCGGCACAAACACACACACACACGATGTATATGCCCGCTGCCAATTAATCCGTGCCGGGAAAACGACGACGAACTTGCGCTCGCGGTAATTTTTAAAGCTCGTGCCATTAAACATCAACCGTTTTGTTGATATCCGCCGTGTGTTGCACCGCGGGGCATGATCGCATGACCTACCTCTCAAGGGCTGTGCCGGTCAGATTCCTTGCATTCTTTACAGCGCGCGCTGTATGCGTTTCTTCTCGTGATAAATGGCGTGAAAACACTCTTGGTGCGTTTGAAATGAAGGAAGGTATGACATCAATTTAAGCCATTTTTATTGCTGGTCCAACAATCAAACGAAAGGCGGTCGTATGCCTATTACCTGGCACATAGGAACAAATGAATTAAATGGGAAAATTTCCATCCACAAGAATAATTCGTGCAAAAATTATGGCCCTAATTTAATTCACTGTCATAAGGTCTTGCATGCAGGCATCGAACAGCTAGTGATGTTTATTGGTTCTTTTTATTAGATGTTTGAGCATGAGAGATACATGTTTTTTTTTTAATTATTATTATATTTTTAATATTAACCATTGCTTTTATATAGCCATCATCACAAAATAGGTCAGTTATTGTGTATTAGTAAAAAAAGTATATAGTTTCGTTTCACATCAGTTAAACTGCATGTGGGCAAAACCGAACCAGAGCTGGCCCACGAAGCGTTAAAGCTGAAAATTTTAAAATCTATAATCTATATTATTTTTTCTCATTTTTTCTTTCTTCCATAACGACAAATTTTATCACTTTTTAGAAAGCTCTGTTCCTTTAGTTTTACGCAATTGAAACACACGAAATGTAGATATTATTAAGCTTTGTTGAAGATTTTTTATATCCATTTTAGAATGAAACACACATTATCATCCGTTTTACTTCCTTTAAATGTGAAAAAATGTTTCTTTTCACAGAAAAATTACTATTTGAAGTTACACAAATCACCATTTTACCGTCAAGAAAAAAATCAATCAATTGTTATAAAGTCCTTTAAGTTGAAGATTTTTTTTTATCAAGAGGATTGTTAAAATTTGTTCAAAAATTTTCTCAACATTCCTCAATCTCAGACGACACTGGCCTTCTTTTACTTCGTTCGGTAATTGATTTCCTTGCCTGTGGCATTAAGCAACAGACACGGGGAAATTATGAAAAATTTCACGTCTTCGTAGCAGACGAACCAGCAGAAAAGACCAACTGTAATGCATTCCGGTATGCAAAACAGCCGGGAAATGGTCAGTCAAAGTGTGTTTGATGGTCACGGCCCTCACCTCTACAGCTGCTGAAGACCAACACCATTAGCGTTACCGATGGCGAAAAGTGTGAGCGGTGCATTGCTTTCGATTTCGTTTCCTCCCTCCCTCGCGCGATGCAAGGCTCTTTTTCCCACCATAAAACTCGTCGCACTCTCGCAACTGGAAACTGCCGGCAGGAAGGGCGGATCGTTGAGGGGAAAACTGGTTTCTTGAAGCTAACCCTGCGTGGGGTGAGTGGAAAATAAATGCGCTCAAGAAGCTATGCACTGGCCGGCTAGCCTGTTAACCGCCGGTGCACCGGTTGCATCGGTCGCAGAACTGGTACCGTTGGGTTGCCTAACGGGTTATGGTGCGGATCGCTGGAGCAGGTTCTGCTCGGGTTGGGTGTGGGTAAGGTATACACCCAGGTGACCAGGCAGTAGATGAAAACATGCCCACCGGGCAAGCACCCTTATTCTTTCCTTATCGAGAGCTACTCTCACTTTTAGGTGCGCTCGCACACGACACGTCTGGTTTAGATTTTATTGCAACTTGGTTAGTGCTTTTTGCTGCCATAAATCGATTTCTACATGGTCGTATCGGTGAATTCCTAACGTCAATAAAATCTTATATTTTTTCTAAGGTTAGGTGAATGATTTTACTGTCATGTAAAGTATTACGCTTCGATAATGTACTTTAACGTGTGCAATCAAGTGGACCGAAAATTCTCCACATACAAAAAATGTGTCAACTGGTATGTTAAGGGCTTTTTTGTTGGTATTTCTTGGCCAATTGCGGACATATTTCTTTCATTCGCGAATCCACAATATTCTTATTTGGAGATCGCATGAGGACACTATCGGAATGAGTGCCGACCATTGGACGATAGATTACTGAGAAAGCATGGCAGCACTCATGTTTTTCTGATTATCGCACAAAAGTCGATATTTTTCCTCCGACTCCGGGACGAAAAACAAACGAGATAATCATACACCTCCCATGCTGTGCCTGTGTAACAAAGCTACAAACTACACAACCACACGCTGGTAATTGCACAATAAACATTCAAACAAAACCACATCGACACCACCGGGTCCAACCGGGGCTGTGCTCGCGATCGCGAGTTGTTGTTTAATCGCTAACCGGCCCCGAAAAAACCGACTACGAACAAGCGAACAAATACACGCGCACACACACACACGGACGATAACAGGTCGTAGGTGTAATTATTATGATAGTGTTTTTTTTCTTCTAGCCTTCCTAGGCCTTCCAAAATGGTGGGAGTTGGCCATTTGAAGGCGAAATTGCTTCAAACGTTGGCAAAAAAAGCGGGCCGAGTAGTCGCGCAAAATGTAGGTTATCAGTTTACCCAGCCGCACCGGAAAGATGGCGGCGGAGATGTTTGTTTGCGAAAGGTATTGCGGGAAATGCAAATGTGTGCTGCGCTGAGCCAACAGTGGTATTTGAGTGCGCGTAAGAGAGCCGAGCGGATATATGTTGGATCGGAAATTCCTGCATGGACGATAACTGATACGGAAATTTGTACAACTCCGCCGCACAAAACCACAACACGCTCAGCGATCAGAAGGGAAAAAAGGCAGTTAAAAATGTTAACTTACAATAGCCTGCCTCTCGACCCAGCCTCGCGGGTTCGTCATTAAATATGCGTTAGTCAGATGACGCTTCCAAAACGGAATGGATGGGTCAACTTTCTAACGAAGCTAGGGTGTCCCGTTGCGGCATCGGTTGCTCCCCGTGCACCGTGGGGTTAGTTTGCGTTGGTTTGCTTTTCTCATCCACAGCTCGAATCTCTCGATTCGAACTGACCACCGTGACCACATGTCCCTAACTTGCCACCATACGCGGGCAAGTTGTGTGTTCACGTGACTCCGACAGTACTTCCTCGATGCCACTGGAGAAGCGAATCGTCGCACACTTTATCTACCGCGCTAGAGCTGTAACCGATTCTCCACTCTCCAATCCGAAACACCGCACTCCTAGGGCGAGATGTACGAAGCTTAGCATTGATTAACATGCCTCGTAAAGCCGGCGGATGGGAAACGTGCACGGCAAGATGCAAATGTACCTGAAATGTGCTACTGGTGTGTTGGAGCTTTCCCAAGCTTGCCTTCGATGTGGTAGATGCTGGCGAAGCCACGAAGCTAGATTCGTGCATGATTTTTGCGAGTGTATTGATAAATAAATCCATCCTCAACCTTGGCCCTGGGGTGTTGGCAAGGTAATTTCATCACAAAAGCACCCTCGTGCTGTTGCTGATGCTGTGTGTGAGTGCTCGTTTGCTGTTCTGGATACGGGGAGTCACGTGGCGGAGCCATTACGGACATGAGCTAACCGCGTCATGTGATAGATGGGAGCTTTGAACCTGACGAAGCGTGGTCGCCATCGCGATAAACTGTCGCGGAAAGTTATGTAAGCACAACGCACTGGGTATTGAAAAGCATAATTTTGAACCTTAATAGCTTCATGCCAGCTGCGTGTATCAAACTAGAATCTTAGACTTAATTTCTCGTTTTCAAAATCCGCTTCACTGCACATTGAAGCCTCAACGGGGAGCTTCGTGCACGAGAAATGTTTCAGAAACGTTCGTCAGCCCGCCCGCCGGTGAGCCGGCTATTAATTTGAGTAGCTAATTTTAGCGACCCAAACCGACGGTCGCATTTAACACAAGCTCATAAAAACGTCCACTTGAAAAATTCTTCACACTCGCCGCTACTGCTGCAACATGGACACACTGTCCTGCCGTCTGCTGGCGTCTGGTGCCCGCTTGATGTTGGTGGTTTATTATTTTCCGCCAACCAGTGCCGACGGAAAACGCCGCTCCTTATGCTTGCGTGCAGATGATAATATTTTTAGCAAAAATCATAGTACTGCCATTTCTCTGCAATCTGTACACGACCGGGGCAATTTGTTGGTCGGTTTTTTAGGCGAGAAGGGGGCGGTTTTTTTCTTTGGAGAGCAGATGATATTACTTAGTATTTTGTATACTTTCTATGCCTGAAAAGTAACTAATCTCATCCGTCATCCCTTGCCGTCTCCTTGCAGCTCCTACAAAATCTTGGTAAAGTCGATCGAACGGCAGATGAAATTTTCGACGAGCATTTGACAAACTTCAACCGACAGCACACCTGTGCGACCAGGCTGCAGAAAGAGTTCAGCAACTACATCAGATGCGTCCGTGGTAAGCATTGCAATCGGTCTACTTGGATCGTGCGTTAATCGTTTCCTACCTACTCACATTCACGCTGTGCTTTTCTTCTCCCTACCAACCTCTTCAGCCGTACAAAGTGCCTCGAAAAACCTAATGGATGCCATAACCGAAGTATACGAAAGCCAGTGGACCGGCGCGGAAGTTCTGTATGGGCAGACCAAAGCCATCGACACACAGTACCAGCAGTTTTCGTACAAGCTGGCCGATCAGGTGCTGAAGCAGCTGGACACCTACGCGTTACAGTTCCCCGAGATGAAGGTTAGCTAGTGAGCGCCGCGGGCGTCAATTTAAATTCAATTTCGTCATAAATTCTCATAATTATTATTTTTTTTTTTTTTACAGAAAAAGATCGACAAACGTGGCCGCAAGCTGGTGGACTACGATAGCCAGAGACACTCGTTCCAGAGCCTGCAAGCGAATGCGGCCAAACGCAAGGATGATGTGAAGGTAAGGCGATAGATACAATTCATTGCGCAAAGATGATGTAATGTATAACCGATGGATTATCGATCTCAATGCAGGTGACCCGGGGCCGCGAGCAGCTGGAGGAAGCGAAGAGCACATACGAAGTGTTGAACTCCGAGCTGCACGATGAACTACCGGCCCTGTTCGATTCGAGAATACTGTTCCTGGTGACGAACTTGCAGACGTTGTTCGCCTGCGAACAGCAGTTCCACAGCGAAACGTCCAAGGTGTATGCCGACCTGGAAGCGATCGTAGACAAACTGGCCACCGAATCCCAACGCGGCTCCTACACGCTGAAGAAGATCAATGGTAGGTTTCATCTTAACATCCGATAAAGAAGCCGGTTTTGTTGAATATTTAACTGAAAAAAAAATCTTGTTAGTTATTTAAAGCATGTATAGTTCTTGTACATTTGCTCGATTACGTTGTAAATAGTGTAATCCTATCCTGCACTTTACACACTACAGCCGTCCTGCCGTAAACGTGTTTGATCGTAATCGATTCTCTTTCTTCCAATTTTTCTAGCTAACTCGAACCCATCTAGCCCCCAGCAGTCACCAGTGAAAGCGAATTTGTCGATTGTGAATAATGTCACTAACGGTTCGGCTAATGCCAATGGACGTGAGTAAAGTCAAGCTGTTGCCGTTGCGTTTCCTTGCCGGTTCAAATGCATTATGTTCATCGCTTTCTTACTCTCGTGGTGTCGCGACGCGTCAGCGTGGTGCAGCCATTCATACGACCGGATTAAAAACTCGCAAACCCATTTTGGCCGCTTGTCATTCCGGTGCCATTCGCTCTAGATTAAGCAAACTCTCATTAAGGGTGTCCATAATTAATACCCTCCATCGGATTTTGTCTCATTACATGACTCACCGAATTGCACACTGTTGCTTTCTGGCTCTGGCAAATGGTTTAGATAGGTTTAGCAATTGTTTCTTCACATCATGATCATCCTTCATTCATTCATTCATTCTTCCCGTCCCCGTCCCCGTGTATGATTTTGGAAATGTTTTTCTTATTTTTCCTTTTGCGCTTTTTGTGCTGCGTTTTTGTAATTTAATTTTTTCTGTAAATTGAACATTAATGTAGTGTAACAATATACGAGCTGTCTGTGATACGATAGCGCTCGAGAATCTTTTTTATGTAAATATGTTTTCATCTGTATATAGCACCGTTGTGCTTTCTTTGCAAGTTTCGATTATTTGTTATTTATGTTAAACATCCTAACGCAACTGCACACATATTTTTACTTTTCCGCTAAGTTTTGATGTTTGATGTGATATGTACGCTGTCCTACAGTGAATTGTGTCATAATTGCTTTTATTTTGCATAGTGCAAAAGTATTCCTGTATGAAATATTTATTTAAATACGATAAACTACAGCGTCTCAAATGCTGGGCACATGTAAAATATGTACAATATATTCTCTTCAATGGTTCGATAACCACTCATGTACGGTGGAAAGTGTACAAATCTTTTTTGCAATAATTACGTACACTTCTCAACTGACTTTAGCTTGACTGCGATGAGCAAAGCATGCGTGTGTGACAATTTGTTTTTCTTTTTTTTTCTCTCCCTCTTTTTCTCTCCCGTGTTCTCTTTCTACATCCTTACCCTCTACCCACATTGCTCGCGGCCGGTGTGCTCTACCTGCGTGCTCACATTTAATTTGACTTGACGCACGTTCACGCGCGACTCGATCATTCATTTATGTTTGCGTGTGTATGCGTAATGTACATGTGCGTGTGTGTGCATTCTCCGGCTACAACAACAACAACAACAAAAATCCCAAAAAAACCACAACCCCCGCGCCATGATGGATTGATGATGGATTGATCGTCCGGGGAACGGAAACGGGAAAACACCATTCCCTGAACAAAACGGCAACATGTCCTTCGTTTACTAAACCCCCCATACCAACAGATACGTCCGCACAAAATGCGCTCCCGATGCCGCGAACGCCGTCGCCTCATCAACCGGCCCAGCACCAGGAGCAGGAGGAGGCCACCGACGACGAGCCTTCCTATCAGAACACGGATGTGGTGAAGGCTGCTGCCGCGGCCGCGAAACCGCCAAGCACAAACGGCACAACGGTGGCCCCGGCGGAAAATGGAAAGCACGAACAGAACGGCGACCGAAGTTCGCCCGCACCGAAGGAAAATGGTCAGCAGCCGGCAGCCGCATCGTTGCCGGTGACGGAAGATCTCGACACGGCCGCAACCACAAACGGTACGCTTGATCCTCACCTGCAGCCGTCCACTAACGAGCAATCGCAACACCGACAGCCCGCTAACGGCCACCTTCACGCTAGTAACGGCCGGGGAGCGCAAGCAAATGGGGTACCGGAACCGAAGCCCACAATCACCGCAACGGCGGCGGTACCACCAACGGATGTAACCGCTTCTGCTGTTGCTGCTGCTGCTGCTACTGTTGCGGGTGCTGCAGGTGTTGCTGATACTGCCGCTAGTGCTAATGCAGATGCTGCTGTTACAACGCCCACTAGTACCGGCGCAGCTGTTTCGCAAACAAGTAATACTAATGTAAATAAGTCATCCAAATGCACATACACTCACACAAGGTGCTATCCGATCATATCGTTTCATTGTTACTAATCGTTTCAACATTTTCTGTGGGTTACATGCACTTTGGATCTACCGAGAACGGGGAATTTTCTATCTTTATTAAAGATAATCTGAAACCTGAAAATCTGAATCATCCAAGCAAATCGTAATTTGAAAATGTATTTCCATGATGGAAATTTCAAACCTTTTTTTTATAGAAACTCCCCACTTTTTTACCTTTTGAAGTTTTCTTATAATTTTCGATAATCGTTCTAGAATTATTAAAGCTACGGCTGTAAAAATGCATCTAATGCTCCAAAAATCCCAAATCCTTATTATAAGATTTAGGCATTTAAGGTTGTGCTTTTGGGAATTTCTGAAAAGATGTTGATTATGCAGTGAAGTTTTTTTTTGGAAACTTTAAGCTATGTACAAAATTAAATTCTCGATTCTTACAATTCTTTTGTTTCATTAATGCACAATATAAATAGTAGTAGGGGAGGAGTCTTTGCTTCATGTTGAATTTACAACACAAATTAGTATCGCTTTGTTGTCTATGAGGAGTTTTTTCCAATTTTTACCAAGTACAAAAATTTCAGACCAGATATTAAACTTCCAACGCTCACGGAAGGTCTAAAAAGTGCATCGGTGTTGACCACTCGTACTAACCGCTATCCTCTCGTCGCCAATCCGTTCCTTTCATTCATGCTGTGCGCGGTAGCCGTGGGGTGCGGTACGGTTTCCTCACAGTTTCACCATCCCCATCACGCACACCATCATCCCCATCATCTCCGCTCCCATCAGAACCTTCCGCCGGTGTACCGGTGCGCACGGCGGGAAGCTTCCGAACCGTTGGCTGCTGGCGTTGTTGGCCCACTAACAACATCTTCGCCATCGGTACAGCGCTTCCCGCGCGAAACATCCTGCGAAACCTTTTCCAACCATCCACACGTGTACCGTTCTACCGTTGTACCATCCCAAGCTGCCACCACCGGACTGGGACGTATGGACAAGGTAACACAGACGCCACCGCCTCCACCACCGCCGCATCCACTGGCGGTGCGAACGTTGGCATCGAAAGTTTCCACGACCCCGTTAGCAACCGGCAGTACGCCCAAAGTCTCCCCATCGGTGTCGTTCGCTGCCGATCCGGTTTGTGCATCCGAAACGCACAAGGACGGCAGCAGCAACAACATGCTCCTCTACTCTAATGTGTCCGCGCATCATCATCATCAACTTCACCACTGTCCGCCCCACCACTTCGTCGCCACTAATACTAACGTCAACAGTCTCAATAACAATTGTAACGTTAATCATCCCACACGATCGTCACTACTGATCGCACAACAACAACAACAACAACAACAACAGCAACACCTTCATCACCTGTCACACCTAATCTGTGGCGGTTTCCATAATAATATAAATAATAATATCTCAAATTCGGAAATCCTTTACGACATTCCGGTCGGTAAGTGAGAAGACGGTGGGGTTGTGTGTGCACACTATTCTTTCTTCGCACGCCGTAGGTGCATTCTCTGTTGTTTTATGGTGAAACTGTTGTGTTGGTGTATTTAAACGAGTGTGTGTGTATGTATGTATGTGTGTGGGCGCGCCCTCCGGTTTTGTCCTTTTTTATGCCCGCGGCCGGAAAATGCTTGATTGGTATTATTGAAGTTGATTTTGCTTGCGGTTGATTTCTATTTAAGCTATTTATTGTTTGCCGTTTTTTTATTGCCAGTTTTTGTTATTAATCACACAGCAGCTAGTGTTTTTTTTTTAACACTAAATTATACACGTTTCACGGCTTCAGTTCAATTCCGATGCCATTTCCTCCTCAAAAGTTCCACTCGTGTCATCCATATAGTACATTCGTTTCATTTTTACATCACTTAATTGCGAACGAAGCATGCATTGGGGGAACGTTTTAGTTGCAAAGAACTTTTGTTTTTCGGTTTTGTTCAAGTTTAGGTACCATCCAGCTTGGCAATTATTGATGATGCCCTTTTCTTTGCGAATATATGCTTTATTTAATTCGATTGACAATCATTCTGCAATCCCCCATGCCTTGGATCATGGGCTGGATGGTAGTACTCGTGACGCTTTTACGTTGACGATAGTTCAATAAGCAAACTTCTTGTTATCAACTCTACTTTCTTCTGCACTAATCTCGTTTTAATCATACTATCTCGCATATGCACACGTTACTCATTTCTGTAAGAGTCAAATAATTTATTTTGCATCCGCAAAGCAAAGTTCCTCTGAATAGGAAGTGTTTTTTTTCTTTCCTTGTACTTATCTCACGTCGTATGCTTTGCATCGCAATTCACAGGTGCAACGACAACGGACCTGCCGCCAGGTGTTCTGTACCGCGTGAAAGCTACGTACAAGTACGTCCGGGAGGACGTGGATGAACTGAGCTTTGAAGTGGGCGATGTCATCAACGTGGTCGAGTACGAAGATCCCGAAGATCAGGTACGTTCGTTTTCACGAATACGTGGAACGTCTTCCGGAAAAGTTTATTAATGTATTCATTAAATGTTTTTGTTTGTTCCACTCAGGAGGAAGGCTGGCTGATGGGCTTGAAGGAAGGCACAACTGAGAAGGGCATGTTCCCAGCCAACTTTACCAGGCCACTGTAAAGACCGGGTTAGGTAGTAGCGTTTCAACCTCGGTATCCCAAATCCGAACCTGCCTCCCACAGGATCGCACCCGCCAAACAGCAATAGATCCCCTGTGAGAATTGGTGTCTCTATCCGAACAAACTCGAAGTTTTAGGCATTTTGGAAATAGCTCACCTCACCCCACAATTTTACCATAGAACGTCGTCCAAATCGAACCGCAGAACCTGTGAGCGTTGTGCTAACAGGAACAGGCAATTAGTCATGCAATCAGAAATACGCATATAAGCAAGGTCCGTCGGTTTTGTAAGCATGCTGCGAGTAAGCGTCGAGCTGAAGAGCTTATGGTTTTAATTATTTTCATGTTTCGCTGTAGTAATGTATTTCTGTTCCGTATTTTATTTGTCGCGTAGTAGCCGCGGAGGAAACATCCACCGTGCATACACTAGCCGTAGTAGTGTCTCGATTTTGGAAAGGGAAAAAGCCAACGGTGGTAAATTCAATGCACGTTTTGAAGGAGAAAGAAGAAGCACCTGTAATTGTTGTCTTCCCTTGCCCCGCCACTCCGGTCTTACGCGGGGAGGGGGGTATACATTAACATTAACATTTAAACCCCACGACGATTGCAGGATCCCCCTCCCTCTTCCCTGGCGGAAACGCTGGATTGCATCGTCAAAAGTCTTTAATACACACGTGCGCGCAAGTCGTCTAACTATCACCACATACATACATACACACACACACGCATGTAAAACGCAAATTCGTCGATCGATTGCATTCATATGGTATGCAAACTAATGAATAACGTGTGCCTTTTTATTAAACAAAAAGAAGCCAAGTAATGATTCGAAAACACACAAAATGGGCAACTAACGAATGTTTTATTCCCCCTCTTCATTTAATTTAGTAAACTGTTATCATCTCGTTATTTTATGTTTATTAAATGGAGCATTGTTTTCGTTGTTTTCTCTTGTCCGTGCTTTGACCATTCACCCCTGTTCATGTTCTCCCATGTTTCGCTCCAATAGTGCATCTTTTAACTGGAGTTAGTTTTAGGTTTCACTGTCAAGAAATATTTCTTCAGAATCAAATATATCGAATTACGAATACAACCGAGACCAGACCAGACCGAGGTCCTGTTTTCTGTGCGCAGGATGTACAACGTTTTTTGTATCATGTTTGTGTATTTACGGTAGAGAAGCGTTATGTTTTCTCTGCAAAATACGATCGGCGGCTAGTATATAAGAAATTGAACGGTATGGAAAGAAATAAATTTTCTTGTTTGTGAATATTCTCCCGTTGTAGCTCTGCTTCTATCAAATTATCTCACGTTGGGACTGTGCTGATCATTACAAAAAGTAATCGAACTTCCTTTCATAGGTTAACATTCTTTGTTGCAAATTGCTGTAATTTATTACAGTGATGGTGCCAATGATGATTTAAATAATGTTTTCTGCTCAGATCAGATGTTCTAATCAATAAATCGTTCAATTTGAAAAAATAAAACGTCTCCGAAGCGTTTCTTGTGGTTATCGAATAGTTCAAAACGTACCTAATTGTTTTTTTATTTTGAATAATTCTGAAATGATAATACGTCTCCGCAATTTGAATGATTTTTTTTAAATAAATAAAACTTATCTTCCTGAGAAACGACTAACAGGAGAATACTGTGTATAATCATGGAAGTTTTACATCCTCCAGATGTAAACAAAGGTGGTTTTTCGGTTGTTTTATTTTCGAACTACATGAGATGTCAAAGCGTTAAACAAAATATTTCGGGCATGTAAAAGACTGTCTGAAATTTATTCAACTCTTGGCATTTGTAATGAAAACTGGTCAATTCATAAAATATTCATTGTATTTTCTTTTCAATTGGAAGCAAATTTACAGTTAAAACATCAAGCAATAAATTGTGGTACAAAAAACTGATCGAATCGAGCTGTTAAGTCAAGTTCGAACTTGAACGACTCACGCCGAGTTCGCCAAAAGTGTATATGATCGGGCTACGCGCGTAGGATATGAATGGTTGTCATTGTTGAGTTTCTGGGTGATGTTTATCGATGATTTTTGATGTTATATTAGTCAACTAAACTCCTTACAGTTTAAATTATTCGATTGTCCTCACAACACCATGCTTCACGAGCAATCGTCTAAGATAAGATTATTTTTTTCATGTAAATTGGTAGCATATTTTCAAGCCTGACAGTTACCATACATAATCTCGGCTGATTTATCTCTAGCATCTGACGTCCGAATACGCTGCATGGTCATACCTTCGCGTCCTATACTTCGCCGCAGATCATCACCCGTGGAGAAGAGCCATCATCCGAGAAGAAAAGCTCAGCAAAAAGGCAGCGAAGAAAAAGTCTTTTCTTTTCACGGTAAAAGAAAACGGTGTGGCGATTTTAGCCTGCCTTCTTCTTCGCAAACTAACCCGTGTCGGAAAAGTGCATCCGGTTGTGCAGCCCGGGAAGCGTGTGGGTGTGTGTGTGTATTTGCGTTACCAACGGAACGAACCTTCACGCCCCGGAGTGGTGCAGAAAACATATATTTTTCTGCCGAGATCACCGCCGCACCGCTGTCGTGAGAGACCGCCCCAAAAGAGAGACCACGACGACGACGGGACGACCGCGTCATCTTAATGGCCGTTTGAGGAAGAACCCGTGCCCGTTTTGCCGTGTGTGTGTCCGAACAGCAGCAGTAGCGCACACCAAGCGCGCACATCCCGACCCGTGTGTGTGTGTGTGTGTATGTGTTTGACGGTGTGTACGTGAATCCGTGCTCCCGGTACTACTTTTTTCACATCCATTTTTCACGACCCTGCGCGTCCGGCAAGCTCGCACGGCAGTTCTGTCGGCCATCCATTATCAAGTAGGGGCGTGTGAGACCTAAGAAAGGAGGGAGGGGGGTTGGAGTGAAAAAAGGAAAAGTGCAACAGCGCCCCATGTTCCGGGGAGAGAAGAAAAACTACGCGAAAATACACAAGGGCGGGGTGGTGAAATCCGCAACTCCCTCCCCAGCTTCCTAGTTCCTCTGTTCGACCGTTTCCAGTCTGTCAACGTCGTTTGGTTCGTGAAGGCGAGGATGATTCTCGTTTGCGCGACGCAAGTGAGATGAAAATTGTGCAAAAGTGAACGTGAATTCACTTCGCCCCTGTGCTTGTGTGTGTGTGTGTGTATGTGTGCGGGAGCGAGAGAGTGAGAGAGTTGTACGAGAAGCAGAAGGAAGGAGAGCCGACTTACAAGCAAGTCTACCTCCTGTGCAGCAGCAGCAGTGTTGTGTGGCAGCGACTTTGCGCTGCCTCCTCGGATGATTGCACACTGGGTGTCGTATTAGGGTCGTTCGATGCAAAAGTGCAGCAAAGCTAGGTATAGGTCAATGTGAAAATATAAGAAACGTAAATTTTTCACAACCCCAACAGCGCGGCGGCGACTCGGTGGCACAAGTGTTTGGAGTGGCGTTTCGGCTAGCATCTTGGTTCTTTTGTTCTGTACGGGGTTCAAGTCATCGAAACACAGAGAGAGAGAGAGAGGATGCAGTTCGTAACAGTAGTATTAGTAGTAGTAGTAACAGCAACAACAGCAGTGTAGTAGTAGAGGTCGATGGGATCAGCTTGTCATTTCCTCGGATCTTGGTTTTGGAAGTGAGCAAATGAGATGAGCCCGTCGGTTTTTGGCGAACAGTGTGAGCATGTGTGTTGATCAGTGGTGAGCGTGAGAAAAGTAATACTTTGCATTTAGAAAAACCGAACATCCCCGTTCGCCTCGATGGTGCTGCTACGGAAGAATTTGGTGTAGTTGTTCGATGTGGGTGTATGTGTGTGTATGTCTGCCGATAGGAAATGCTACACGAATCCTATGAGTCACAACACCAGGCAGAGTGTGAGCGTGAGATTCAGCCCGTGTCGTGAATGTGCGCTGTGAATTGTGTATGGTGAGAATAGAAATGAGATGACAACAGCGTGAGTGCCGAAAGGAGAGGGAGGACGTTGTTCTCATCTCTGGATACCTTGGGGGGTACGAAGATTTTTGCATCGTTCCTAACTGATGAGGGTGTTTTCGAAAGTTATCACTTTGATTGCTAAACAACTTATGTACACTCTGTGCAAAAAAACGGCAAACCCTCTCCCAGGGCATTGGGGATGGATTCTGATGGAAATGGGAAGTAAAATGTTAAATGATCCTGCAGCCTTTGCCACTCATCAAGCAATCGAGTGAGAGAAAACCCCGGGCGCCGGTGGGCAAGGTGCGGTGATTAGGGGGAGAGAAAATGAATGAGATGAAAATCTGCCTCGCCCGATAAAATAAATCAATGATGTAAAACGCGCATACCGAGCCAGTCTCAGTACGCCGATGATAGTCTCTGGATATTTTCACCGAGAGCGCCGAAGAGAGCGAGCGAACCGTTTGTTGGAGAACAAACAGCACCATCATCACTACCGTTTCGGGCGCTAGTAGTGAGTGGCAGTGAAATGAGAATCTCACCTATCTCAGTGTCTCCGAGCTCACCACCACCCATCACCCATCGCCCCAACAGTTCAACCGCATCGTATCCCGTGCACGACGGTCCTCGCGCTGTTGAAGAAACCAATACACTCGGGGAGTGTGTGAATGGAGCGGAAGCGAGCGAACTCGGGGAGCGAGCGAACGAGCTGGCTATTACCGCCCCTTCCTGCCCATCAACACCTGGTCTTACTCAGGCAGGCTGTGGCGAGTGTATTTGCTTTCGCGGTGGAAATTTTTTCCCACTCTTAAGCAGGGTGAGCCTTTCATGATGAGAAACAGGCCATCGCCTGTATCGTGTGTATGTGTTCACGTTCTTGCGTGCGTGCGTGCCTGCGTTTGTTCTGAGATACAAGCCATTTTCCTCATTCTATTTGGGCGGATTTGGAGGAAATAATTGTAAAATGTGGCAGTCGTTCAAGATGATGCGAAAATATCCACATATTGACAAAGATTGTAATTTGGATGCCGCCCTGGATGCAGTGGGTTTTGATTCTGTAAACTAATTTAATGTTCAGGAACTCAACGCTGTCCTGCGGGAATATCGGTGGAAAAGTTTACCGAAATTGTAATACTTTCTTTCGTCATTCCGTGAAAACGTGCGGTGACAGATTTTCTTTTGCACGGAGACCGTCGAATCGAATGTGCCAGGCAGGTCCATTTATAAACCTGCACTTTTTGAAGGTGTTGAAGGTGGAAGCAACTACATCCAAAAAGTC
>JXXA01013090.1:0-38571 GCA_000956255.1 Anopheles punctulatus | reverse complement strand
GCCGGAAAGGCCCATTCGCCGCGGTAAAGTGCCGACAGCAGCTGATGGCAGTCGGTCGTCACTGTGCCCCCCATCGCTGGACGCATCTCCACCTGCAGTATGTACGACGCTAACCGTTTCGCAAACCCGTTCAGCGTATGCTCGCAACGCAACCCGCCCCGTAACATGTTGTGCAGCGGGGTATAACGACGCAGCTGCGCCTGAAACTGCTCGTACTGACGCATTTGATCGTAGAAGGTTGGCGGTGGCACCAGGTAACCGACGGTGAGGAAGTAAAATTTGACCAACCGCATTACGCACCGATAGCATGCTCGTTTCGTATGACGATCGCTTCCATTGGCTAGAAACGATTCCTCCGACAGCAGTCCCACGATGAATTCGGCCGCTCCACAATTGAACCAAGCGTACTGGAACTCTAACACGGCCCCCAGTGGCGTTGCGATGCCATCACCGAGGCTCGTTAGCTCGTCCTGCTGCTTCCCCACACTGTTGCCACTGTTGCCTCCCGCCCCTAGTCCGGAAACGTTCGACGCGGAGGGAAGTGGATTGATGCTAGCCGGAAGGAGCATCGCTTCCAGAACCTCCAGATTGTACAACACCCGCACGGACGGTGGCGTAAGGAAGAGCGATTTAAACGCTTCCAGCGACTCCGCCTCGGTCGCATCCATCACAGCCTTAATGTCCGCCTCGTTCTCGTTCGCCTCCAGTGTCGCCTTGCGCACATCGTCCAGCGCACCTTGCGTCGTGTTGAACACCTCGTACAGATTGCTCACGGTTAACCGATCGAGCGGAAGGAGATGCAGCAGCGAGCGCACACCATCGCGCAAGCGATCGTGCTCTAGTGCGTTCGCGAGCTGGTACACCTGCAGGAAGAAGTTTGTGTACTGGGGCTTCTGTGCGATCACAACCCCGGGCAGTGTGTCCTCGGATTCGGAGGAACATTGGAGGAAAAGCCGTGCTTGGTGGTGATGTTGTTGCTGCTGCTGCTGCTGCTGCTGTTGCTGATGCTGTTGCTGATGCTTCACAGGATCGACGTAGTTGCGCGGAGGTGATCCGGAACTGCTCTCGCTCGAGCTGTCCGGCGAACCGGCCGCCATCAGACCGGACGAGATCGGTGTCAACTTAGCGATCAGTGACATCTTGTCTCGTATGTCGTAGAAAGCGAGCGTTTTCTGATCGTCCGGCACCATCACCAGCTCGTTGGTGCCATTATCGTACAGATCGACGCGGATTTCGTTAGCCTTCAGCACCTTGATGCGTCGCAGCAGCGCCCGCTTGAACGAATGCATCGTTTCGTTGCTATGGCTCACCAGCTCTATGTCGTCCAGCTGCCGGCCGGGTGTTTGAAATTTCACCACTAGCTCCACGTGCCTTCCACGGACGGCGTGACACAGCGGCAGGGCGAGCCTGTCGCCAAGAAACTTACGATCGCACTCGCGAATATATTCTTGCAGCGTGCGTATCATGCGACACATCTGGTCTACCAGTAGCGCCTTCTTGCGCTCAACATCACTGTTAATCTTTGCCTCGTCCACACTGGCACGATCCGCCGTGTCGCCGACGGACTGCTGCTTCTTCACAGTCGGCTTTGGGGAGGGAAACTCGCGCAACAGCAGCTCCATGTTCTGGAACATGGCCCGCAGCTTGTCACAGCACTCCTCGATGAACGCCTCGTGGTACGCCTTCACATCGGCCAGCTGCCGCGGACCGACCGTCATCATCTCGTTCAGGATGCTTATGGCTCGGTTCGCGATCGGCTCCTGGCCGGCAGTGATCACGCGCCACAGATAGTCCTTCCCGATCAGATCCTCCCCATTGTTGTACAGAACGTACGCGCTACGCTGATGATGATGGTGATGCTTGGCCGACACGATCCGTTCTTCCTTCGTGTTGACCGCACGGAAGAAACGCTCGAAGCACCGGATGCCGTTCTCCGTCAGCAGTATCGGGTCCAGCTTCAGCAGATTGTTCTCGAAGAAGTCGCGATTGATGCCCGGATCGAGGTCCGGATTTTCGCCCATTAGCTTACTGAACCACCGAAAGCACTCTTCGCGATCGCTATCGAACGCAGCGTTAACCGCCAGCGAATTCCAGATTTGCTTCGCCTGATCTGCGCACAACCACAGGTGTCCGTCCTTGAGGAGAAACTTGAGGAAATCGAGCCGCTCCTGGATCTGCTGCGGATGCGGGTAGCGACCGTCCAGTCGCAGCTTGGACGGCTTCAACGACGGATCGGCCGCCACCAGCGCCCGCACGCGGTTCATGTAGCACGTCAAACTGTTCGTCACCAGTATCACCAGCTTGTGCTCGTTCTGGAGTTGATCGATGATTTTCTGCCGATTCATGGTGTGCTGCATGCGGGGCGTGTGGTTCGGTGTGGTGTCGTACAGCGTGCAGATGTCGCGGATTAACCGCAGTGCCGGCAGCACCCACTCATCGCGTCCCTTCAGCTCTTCCACGCACTTCACCAACCAAATACCCTTCTGCGCGTCACGCTCCTGGGAGCAGCTGTAGTCGAGAATCTTCACATGCGACTGCAGTGCCTGCTCGAGGACCTCTAGCGGCGTGTCGGCACTGTGGGCCAGATTCCAGAACATGTTCAACACCTTCTGCGCCATCATGCCGTTTTTGTCGTCCTCCGCCAGTCGGCGGTTCAGCTCCAGTAATCGCTCGCGCTGCTTCCGGCTGCCCGACTTCTGCATGCTGGTCTGAAAGCACCGAAACAGATAGTCCAGCTGGTCGGCACTGAAGTCCCAGGCGAGCTTCGCGAGCAGATCGTGAACGTTCTTAGCGATCGCTTCGTGTTTACCCTCCTGCGCATTCCACACCGCGTCCAGATCGTCGAACGTGAGCGCCTTCTCCTTGATCAGAAAGCGCAAAATCTTTTCCAGCTTCTCCACGTACTGCGACTGGTGCAGCGAGTCACGCAACACTATCGCCAACACGCGGTTGCTGCGGATCCACAAGGCCATCCTGTTGGCGCTCAGAAAGTCGCCCTCTTCCTCCGCTATCAACCCACGGTGCGGGTACATCGACACATAGCTTAGCACTCGGTTGATTTCGTTCAGGGCGTTCATCTTTCCGTTGAAGCTCGAAATCTGCAGCACGCGCAGGATGATCTTCAGCCGGGCCATTTCCAGCTCGTTCAGCAGACTCTCCTGCCCGGGCACACGCGTTAACAAGGCACGAGAATACTTCACAATACCGGTGATGAAATCATTCTTCCCCTCGAACACGACCTCCCGCTTCAGCTCGCCGTCGGAGAGACTCTCGAGCACGGTCAGCACGAAGCGACAGCCGGGCAAAAGGTATCGTTCGATCGTATCGACCGTCAGATACTCTGCGCACAGTCCAAACGGGCGCAGTAACGCATACAGCAGCTGCAGTGAAATCTTGCCTCGTCCTGTATCTACGTTGCCGCCACCACCACCACCACCACCTTTCGTCTTCGGCTCATCTCCCGCCCCAGCCGGGCGCACTTTTTGATACTGCTCGATAGCGACCGTCATACGCTTGAGGAAGTTATCGAACCCGTTGTACACACCGAACTGGTTGATAAAGTTGAGTAGCCATCCGCGTGGATTTTTTGTTTCTGCCGGCGGTTTGGCAAAACACACCGTCACTTCCTCCTGCAGTGCCTGTTGTGGCTTTGTCGATGCACCCGGTGCGTTAGTGCTGCTCGTGTTGGTACTGCTCTCACTGCTGTCCGGTAGCGACGACGAGGATGACGAGGACGACGACGAGGATGAAGACGAGGATGGTACTGGATTGCCCAGGGACGTTACTGGTCCTGCCTGTGACACACACGTCGTCGTCGTCGTCGTCGTCGTCGACGGAACCGATGACGGCGGTGGGGGCCTGCCTGTGACACACACGTCGTCGTCGTCGTCGTCGTCGACGGAACCGATGACGGCGGTGGGGGTGGCGGTGGTGGCGGAGGGGGTGTGTTCAAATTTTCTGGCTGCCGCGCAATGTTATGCATGTGAAACTTGTTCTCCGGATCGAACACTATCGCCAGCAGCTCCAGCAGTGACTGATTGTCGCGCTCCATGTGCAGCGAGGCAAGGCGCAGGAACTTGCAGCAAGATTTAAAAATGCACACGTGAATGTTGTTCTTCCACGACATGACGGCCTCATCGGTGAGGATGTTGATGAAGGAGGTGGCCAGCTCGTTCTGGTAGAAACGCACGCAAGGTTCGCAATCGCCATCGATACCTTAAAAATGATAACACACACACGCGCGCGCGCGCACGCGAAACAGACAACATACGTTGAACCCGCTGCTGTTGTACCGGCCGATATATACACCTTACCTAAGGTGGAGAGCTGTATCGCTGCGTCCAGCAGGCAGTCCAACTCCTGCGATGGAAGCACCGGGACCACCCATCGGGAGCTGGAAATTTTTGCATTCAATGAGGCGAGCTTTTCCACGGGAAAACTGCTGATCAAGCTAGCCGCCGTCGTGTTGTTGCTGCCACCGGTGCTGTTGTGTCTGCAGTAAGATGAAAGCGCACACACATACACACACACGGGAGTGTACAAACGATGATACACACATACATCCACGCACGCACACATGTTCAAGAACAAAGAAAAAGGAGTTGTGCACTGATTAGACTGCTGCACTCGTAATTGTACAGCCCGCAACAGGCATGGGGACACTTACGCATTTTCCACTATGCTATGGCTGATCTGCTGGTCATTTACCGCCGTCACCGTCGTCGCCGTCGTGGCCGCGTTCGTCGTAATAGTGCCATCATCCCGTTGCTCCATCGCTGCTTTGCCATTCGTACGTTCCATAGACTGGCTGACGGTGTCGTATGTCATAGCAACAACGAGACACGTCCCAATCGCCTGCTCGTAATTGTATCGTTTTTTTTTTTTTGGTACTGCAAAACGACTCACTGGCGCTACCACTTCTTCGGGGGTTGTTCTACGGAGAAAAACCGAACACAAACGATAAGAAACCAATCACATAGACCGCCCTTTATATTAATCAGCGAGTTTCGAGCTAATATCGCAGAAAACTGGGAAAACACGCAACATTATTGTTCGAGCCATCCAGTCATCGATTATTTGTACGCTTGTCATTCAATGTCCTTTTTCTGCCTTACACATTACATATATTGTACACGAAGTTATCGTAGAACTCGAAACATCTATCACGAAAGCTACCTTACTCAGTCTGCTGCATATGAAATGCATTTATCGCTGCACTCGACATTGCACTTGCACGGTCACTCACTGTTACAATTTGTCATTCATATATGCAAGGAAAACTGCATTTGCCAGGATGAAACCATTTTGCGGTCTACGGAACAGCGCACAAAAACGCTTCCACCCCAAAAAGGCCCCGTACACTGATGTCGGCGGCTGTAATACGCTAGGAAAATCGATAAGAACTTATAAGCTCAGCTCAACAACAAAAAATATGAAGCTCCCACCTCCAACACACCTAACCAGCCGTCAGTGTTACATTTTCTTTTCACTACACTCGTCCCGCGGAAGGGCACACCTGATCGCAACGCAACTTTTTCGACGAGTTAAGTTGCAATTGTGCGGTCGGTGTCCTACCGCCCCGAAACATTCGCTAAATTTCCGGCCTACGGGTGGCAGATCGTGCCTATTTAGCGAATGCGCTGGCTGGTCCACAAATTTGCAACACGGAAAACCGATACCGGTCAAAATGGCCGACATAAAATTAATATTTTTCTCTTCTCCACTGCACTCTGGATCGCAATCGAATCTCGGCCGCTTGGGGCGATGACGCGACCGATGACGGCAAATTTCTTCGTTTATAAATACCAATAACGAGGTAGTAATGCATCAAGGAAAATCATCTGGAAAAATCTTTGCTTGCTCCTTCACGGAGCCTCCAAAATAGTAGCTCGGAAACAACAAATTTAAAGGGACTGGAATCTAAATAAAATAGCACGATACGATCCACAAAAACATATATTTTCTGCGTCTGCTACCAGCGCGATGTGCTGATTTCCAATGTAGATTTTAATCGGTTTTTGCTAATTTTTCTTACACTTCCACGAACTGTTTTACGGCACACGACGCACACGACTTTCTTCTTCTTCGACTTTGTTTTGAAAAAGAAAAAGAATTCCCCTCTGGTCAGATCGGTCCGTTCGGGAGCTGATTAACAGCGCAGTTGTCATTCTTAATCAGCTTCGTTGACGTATGCCAGTTTTTCTAGTTTTGAAATTACCGCTGCACAAGCTTTTTATTTTCGACTTTTAATTTATCGAATGAGATACCCCTACATCAAAAAACAAATGGTTATGGTAAGATACCCGTTACTACCCGTTACATTTTATCCGTTTATTTGACACTCACTAACTGTACCACACAATTCGTATATTTTTCACCTAATTCAAAAGTGCTGATTTTTCAATCGAGCACTTCTTTCTGTTTTCTAACGAGATAGATTAAATATTTTATTGAAAAAATTATAGCGATCTATTATTTGTTCGATCTTTATTTCAACCAAACCATACAGATATGGATCCAATGAAAATCAATTAGATTGAACGGTACATTTTGCAGCGGTGCACTTGCACTTGAACGGTGCATTTGCAAGAAATGAATGAATCAAGACGAAAAACAATGCAAATAGTCATTGTTTGTTTGCAATTATTTATTCAGTCTTCGAACGAATCCCATTTTACTGTAAATTTTTGCCAGATAGGTCTGTTGTTTTGGGAGTCATCAATGAGACTAGAGCGAAATATGTTATTCGTAGGCTGCAGATAGTGGTAAATATTTCAATGAAAAAAATGTTCTAAAGTTCTGGATTTGCTACAGTGTATGGTTATCAAAAGTTTGAAGAAAAACATTGAACTGAACGGTCATGCAACATTTTTGCAATCATCGACCATGGTACAGTTTATTTTATTTTTTTAGTTTACATCCACTTTTAATAATTTACACTGTCCTCCTTGAAAAATTCATTTCAGCCTTATTTAGTTTCCTTTTGCAATAATGCTGTCATTTCGTTTATCAACCGCATGCTAACGGACTCATTCAGTTCGTTTAATTTCTGTACAATAAAGTCTCCGAATCCACTGTATCGACGGTCTTTTTTGCTCGCCATTTCTTGAACAGTGTTTTGCAGTCTATTAAACGCATTCGTCATACTTTGTATGGTATCGAAATTGCCATCCAGTTTTAATATACCTGAAATTTGATTGCTTAACGGATCACACTGTTCTTCTGTACCGTGCATGGGTTCGCGGTGATCTATTACAGCGGCAGCATCAATCAGATTTTCACTGTTATCTATACCGGCACTCTCTGCTTTCACACTTCCAATGACGATAGATTGAAATTCCGAAACATCTTCCTGTAACTGTAAAGCAAACAGACATATACAATTATGCAACTGTAATACATTTTTGGAAACAATAAGACTACTACCGATGATGTTATCGATCTCGTTTGTTTCTGCTTAAGCTGTTGGAGTTTCTTTTCTAGCGCTGTTATGTTTATTTTTTGTTGCTGAAATAAGATAGTTTATGTTTATTTTCATATAACAAAAGGAAAATTATTTAACTATCCATTACCTGGTTTTCTGCCTGTTGACGATGTAGATCTTGTTCTAGCTTTTCGTTCAACTCAAATAGTAAATTCGATTTCCGTTTTTCATTCATATACAGTTTCTCAAAAGAAATATCACCACTCTGTTGAGTGTTCAGTATGATTTCTTCTTCATATGTGGGACAACCACCACTCTCTGATTCGTAAATATGAGTGTCGTGTTTAACTCTCATCCGACCATTGGTAGATACGCTGCGCTTTCTCTTGCGTTTTTCTTCCGCTACATTACACTGATGTCGCCCTTCCTCTAAATATTCGTCTTGTGCGTTGTCCTGGAGATTTTCTGTCATACCATCAGACATAGTTGATTCGATCTGCGATTCCGACAAACTATCGTCGAATTCTATCTGAAATTCCTCCTGATCCTCGATCACATCTTCTTCCCGGACGATCATGTCATGCAGATTGGATTCCAATATAGCACCCTTTTGATCTTCATCCACAATTAGGTATTTTGGCTATGTAAATAGAATAAGTTATTGGTATCTATTGAAGTTGTTGCAACCCAACATAATAAACGTATTAGTACCTTTCCGCGCTTTCGTCGTTCCATTTTCGCTTTCCCTAAAAAATCCATCGCGTGGTAAGCAAACCACGACGGTCGAGCATATCGTGAAGCTACAACAGCAACAAAAAAGTGGTTAATTTAGTGATTATGACCACTGCGACCCACAATCTACCCACATGGATTTTTTGCCAGCCGTTTGTTCATATCATCCAGCTTCTTAAAGTACGATGTGGACAAACTTCGCCACTTCCGCATTAGCACAGGAACAGGTTCCCGCATGTGCATTGCGATTGCTACCCAAGCATCTTTTCTGGCAGTAGTGATTCGATAGTCGGAGTTTGAAGCATCCCACAGGCACGGGTGTTGTTCCATTTGTTTTAAAAATTTCAGAATTGTGCGCTGATCTTGAATTGGCTAACGCAGGCAAAACAAACATCACTCTTCTTCCAACGTGTTCATGTTTTCCCTACTTACGTTCCGCTGCTTTCGTGGTGCATCCATTTTTCACAAGCGGCCAGTGTTGCAAAATGTAATTGAGCTCAGTTATGTTATTCGAAAAACAAACCAAATTGCATTATCTATTTTTGTTTTGCTTTATTGTTTACATACAACTTGATAGTTTTCTACTGTCTCTACCACAGTAGAAATCAGTCAATGACAGTTTGTTAAATATTTGTCACAGTGCATATTCGTTCCGAAAACCACTGTGACTAAGTCAGTTCTGCGGATTGCATATCTTTTTCGTGCTTTTCAGTAAAAATGCTCGTGTAAAGAAAACTCAAACGCATTTTGGCGATTTTTTGAACAAACTTATCAAATTATTATAACTATGTGAAAATTACAAAGAATTGCAGTATGCATAATATTCTGCGAAAATACGTACAAATGATTGAGATTTATATTTTAATGTTTATGTAATGTAATTATGTAACTCAAAACATAAAAAACAAGAAAAAGAGAAACATATCCGCGTAGGTGAAATAAATATCAACACTATTTTAACAGACAGCCAAATTGCCAGGCGAATTAAGATGAATGATTTCACGCAAATATGAAACTATTTTTTACCAATCATCACTAATTAAGCAATGACTATGCAGACTTAGACATATGTGATTCTAGCAGCTGTAACACATAATAAATCACAAAAACACTAACAAATAATGTCTACTATAGCATTTTCAGTTTTATTCTTCGTGTCCTATTTGTATATATGCATGTTATCATCTCCGTTTATAATTGTTGAATTTAATCATAATTTTCTGCAACTAGCCAAAGAAACGTAAAATGAAGGATTCATTTTAGATTTGATCATCGTCGCAACGGATCTGAAGCGAATAAATACCAACAGAGCAAAATAAAGCAGCAAATTACACTCCTTAACAATGTTTCCTTTTTAAAATAGTTAGTCGGCTCCCACGCGCTATGGCATGCGTATTGTATCGACAAAACAATTGCAACGTATTTTCATGAATCATGGGGCAAGCAGTGTATACCATAGCACCGATTATCTGCGTGTACTATACATTATGAATACGATCGTATCGTCATCTGTAAAAAGTTCTCCCAAACGGACAGAACTTTCCGCTTCCCTTTTACTGTTTCGCCTTGTAATCCTTACGTCTGCGATAAGTACACGCACATCTCGGCCTCAGCGCACATTAGTTATCATCATCCGCAATAAACAACTGCCCCTATATTGCACTATCTGCTGACAAGGGCGGGGGAGAAACACAACACATTACAGTCTAAGTAATATGCGATAAGCTTTTCTCCAATAACAAGGAGTATGTGAATATGTATGTAGGTATCTTTCTGGTATAATGTAGTGTATATACTTAATGCGTAGCATATTCTTGCCATCCGCAAGCGCACACTGTGCAGCCGGAAATACAGTATTGTGTACAATATAGAGATAATATTACTACATTCTTTTTTATATATTTATAAATACATGCATACGGAGTCGTTCTACCATCATAGTCATACCAATGATTTTCCTCCTTTACATTAAGATTATCGATGCTTCTCCGCTTTTTTATTCGTAATAATCTACTAAACGTAGTATTTGCACTTATTTGCGGATACACAGGGGAAACAGTGAGTTCGTTCCGAATCGGGAATATTTTTTCTGGCGAAGTGAGTTCTTCCATCGTTTTCTGTTCAGTAAACACAACTATATTCAGTAGTGAACAACAACGTTTTTTTATGCTCGTTTTTTCGATAGATAGATCTGAATGTCGAAGCAGCGATAATACTGCAACATAAGCAACAAACTAACAATATATGTATATATATATATATATGTATTGCCGAAGAAGCCATACTGCCTAAGTGGAAATATGCGTTGCCCTGTGCTTGCGTCTTATAACCAATTCTTTCTAACATCATTTACAATTCATTTCGTTAATATTATTATTGTTAGTGATATTCTTATAGCATACGATTGACGTCCGTCCGCTACGTACGCTTTCCAGTGCGCGTGCACCCAAACACATACACACATATAGATGAAAAACAAATCCTTACTTCAGTGCCATAACATCAACCGATAGATAATTTAAAAGCTGTACAATACGAAAGGATCGCTGTTGTGTTGCGAAACGAAAATCCACGATTTGGAATGATTTGAAGCTGCAGGCGCTTTCAAGTTTGATTGAAGCGTATGTTGAGCAACATACACACATAGAAGCATAAGTGCTCGCGCACTACTTCATGATTGCACAATTTGCCGCTGCAGTATGTTTTGTAGCTTTTTTTTGGAATGGTTTACATGCTATCTGTGGATATAGTAAGGTTCAAAGAGGGACTTTTCCCAACCAGTTATTGGGGGGTTCACAAGTTGCAGAACATGCATTTATCACTTATACGAGTGTATGTATGTGTTAGTGTGCAAGTGAACATATTTCTCTTGCATAAGAGTTTTCCCCCCGAAGGAGGATCATATCACCAGCAGTTGTTTAAGTTTAATCATTCCCCAAATAACTCGATATACGCGTACGATACGTCGGATGGCAACCGGGCGTAGTAGGATTGGTACGTCTAAAGTGTAGAGCGATACACTGAACAAACTGACATTCTGCGTCATCGCACTGTTAGCGTATGACCAATTGCTCTCCTGTTGGCTTAATAATTGATTTTTGCATGTGCTTTTTACACTTCTTACCGCAACGGAACAACGCGCATTGGTCTGATTTTCACATTCCATATTTCATATAAATTAAAACAAATACGCTTTTCATCTAACACAATCGGTACTTCTCCTCCAGGGATGATGTTCGAACTGTGCTAGCCTTCCTAACTTTTACAATCTTTCATTCTTTCCTTTCCTTTCCCATCCTTCATTACGTTTCGTCTTTCTAGGGAGGCTTTTGCAAGATATCTGTTCATACTTATGTCTGCGATCGCTAAGTAAAGAGTTCATTACTACTTAACTGATCCATCGATAATGTTCTACAGCACGTGTGATAAGAGTATGTATATAATGTGCATAGATCTGCAGCGTCTATGTCTGAATGTGAACATACGTAGTTGCTTAAAGTGCCCCGAACGGATCCAGCTGAATATTGCCAGCGGCGGCAACGTTCGGTTGCATCGTTTGTTGCTGCATCATGGTTGGTTGCATGTGCATCGGCTGTTGACTAGTGAGCACCGGTTGCTGGGGTGCAATCATGCCGGGGGCCATGGCTGGGGTTGCTCCGGACATAGTAGCACCCATCATTGGCCTTATTTGGGTCATTCCTTGCTGCAAATAGTTCAAGACCAAAGCAATAAGAAAATGTTTGAAACGAACCGCCCAGCACACTGCTACGCCTGGTCTACAAACTAAAATCGTTGGAATAATATAAATCGATCAACGTCTTACAAAACTTGTATCCAAAAATGTAAAATCCGAAACTGGTAGTATTATTTTACAGCTGATTGTGTTACACAACAAAATGATGGAAAACAAGATAACAGATTACGCTGAACAGATTTTTCTAAATGCACTCTTCTTTACAACCCTTTTTGTTGGCGATAATTATTAGTAGTATAAAATGTTATTGCTGCGATCACAGTTAAACTTGTTAACATTTATAAACACGAAACACGTAGTAGTTATCACTGCATAGGAAATCATTACCGATTAGTTCATAACTTAACATTCTTAATGTCACGCAGCTAGCCACACATGGACTTTAAACGTTAGCACGCATGATCACTTGTTTTGTTTACTTTCATTTACAAATAATAATAATAATAATAATAATAATAATAATAATAAATAATAATAAAATAATAATAATAATAATAATGATAAGAATAGTAATAACAGTAACAATACAGACATACGTGTAGCAATAGCGTCGTAGGCACAGAGACCAGTTTTAACGTAGTTATAGAATAGTATTTAAAAAAAGGCGCAAAGAGAGGTATCGTTTACAGCGCAACTAGTACCAGAGCAGATGAGGCAAGTAGAATGGAAAAAGTCAGCGAAAATATAGTGAATTTTATGATTAAATCAAGAAAAAAACACTAACGGAAACATAAAAGAACTCGCTTACCTGAATGTAATATCCTGGCACTACGGGAAGGGGAGTGTGCGTGCTGGGATGTATTGTGCTAGGAACTGGAAAAACAGCCATACCTTGTGCCTTGTCACAGCAATACCCATATCCACCCAAGTGGGCAAATAGCACGCATGAATACACACATACATATTTCAAATGCACATTAACATAACCACAAAAAAAAACATACATACGTACAAGGGGAAATCGACAAACAATGAAGTCAGTTCGAGAAGGCATCATACGTGAAACATATGGCACACAGTAATCAAACAGAACAGAGAAACAACAGTGTATAAAACAAACAGAGATATGGTTTAAAATTCCACCGGAAAAAAGGAGAAAAAGATAAAAAATAAAAATAAAATTAAAAACTTATAAGAGCAAATTCAAGCGGATAACAATGGCTACGATAGTTTTCAACCTGATTGATATCACCTACTGCTACTATTACTACTACTACTACTACTACTACTACTACTTCTACTACTACTACGACTACTACTACTACGACTACTGCCATATCGGTAAATGGGTTAAAAATGTGAAAAGCTTAACGCCAACTTTCAAGATAGACATTGCACTACTACATGTTAATCGTGAATCCTTCAATAATCTGGCGATCTTTGATTGTTTCGTCAAGATGGTTAACAGCAATCTAGTACACACATTTAATGTTACTGAAACAAAACGGTTAACAAAAAATGGGCAAAATAAACTTGAACCAAATGCATATTGAATCGTCAAAACGTTGGCAAACGACTCTTCTTGGTGCTATCAAATGTGTTGTTAGCGTAACACATAATATTAACTGGGGTAAATGTTATCAATCTCTTGCGAGAGAATGCATTACATTATACAAGGACATTCGAATTAAGTAGGTATGGGGATATATTATTAATGACTAGCAACGTTACTAACCAACTTTCAATTGTCAGTCTGAGTTAATGATAGTGGAAGATCATGATACAAGATGTTAGATTAGAACTATGGTCGCTGAGTGGGTTCATTAGCATGAGTGTTTACCATTGGTTTGTATCCCGTCTGATTAGTGGCCGGCTGTGGTTGGGGCGACCATCCGGCGGATCCCGTCTTGGCTGAAGTCTTCGGAGAGCTCCATTGCATATTCCTAGGGCGAACATTGTACCAACAATATTACAGTTACATTACCACAGTAGATAAGGTGGTTATCAAAACTTACTTCCCGCAGCTGGACTTATTGATAGTGAGGCTTTCTGCTAGCGACGCCAATGAGCTGTCTAAATCTCCGGTCAGCACCTTTCCAGGTTGTGCTGCCGCCGCTGGAGGCGCACTAGATCCTGAATATCGAAAAAGGCGCAAATGCAATTGTTACTAATTCAATTTGTATACCCTCGCGACCGTACCGTTTTGTTCCAATCCACCAAAAACAGATGTAAAATTGTTGTCTGAAACGAAAGTGTCGCTTCCAGGCACTGCTGCCTGTCCACCCATGCCGGGGACTGCCGCCGCTGCCATGCTTCCGTTGAATCCTACCGGAACCAAATGGGAAACATATCAAATCAATACCATGGATGAGGGGATGTATGTTGCATTTTCTTCATTCTAACCTCCATTTCCCATCCAATTATTGGATGCACCGAAAGCATTAGCACCACCGACCGGGACAGTATTTGCAACTGGTGGAGCTGGGGTAGCAAACACATCGGCAAACGGATTGCCGAGTTGCAGCAAATCATCCGATGCCTTTGTCGAAGCAGCGGCTGCTTGCTGATCCGGCACATGCTTCGGAGCCTCGAACAGATCTACGATGTTGTTTTGACTAGTGGTGGGCGACGACAGGAAGGGATTCGTAATAGCAGTCGCCGCTGTTGGTGACGATACCTTCGACTGGGAATTTAAAGCAGCACATGTAATAGTTCATGAGACAGTTCCAACTGGGAAAACAACTCGAGCACCCTTCGTACCTTGTACTGATTCATCGCAGCCTCTTCTTCAGCTAATACTTGGGCCTTCAAACTCTCATCGATACCGTTTGTGGGACTGTCAAATTTGCTCGATTCCGCCACAATTCCAAACGAGGAGCTAGTGGATGTGAGTGCGTTCACGCCGCTTTTGACATTCTTTTGATTGCTGCAACACAAACGTAAAGAGAGAAGAAAGTGAAACATGAAAAAGGACGTTTATGTTACGTCTCTGTGCGCCATTCTCGTTATTACCTAGCCGTTTGTGTTGGTGTATTTGCTGCGGATCCTTTCTTGCCTTCCAGCGCCAGCAGATGTTGTTCAAGCGCGTCAAGCAAGGAACTCGGCGCTTTGGTCAGATCTGGTAGATCACCCTTATCGATGCCAACGTTCTGAAGGGAGTGGAAAATTTTTCAAATCCATGTACATCAAACATTCGCACTGCACTTACCTCGGCCACTTTAAGAAACTCTCCGACACGGTCCATGCGCGTAAGAAACTTTTTGTACAGATCCAATGCATCACGGCACTGCTTCTTGTTCATGTCAAAATACTTTTCCAGCAGATTTATGATGCCATCGTTGTAGCAGGCAAATAGCCGTATCAAGTCGCGGAACAACAACATGAAGCACATATTGATAACTCCTATCGTGGTAAATTTGACAGGAAAAAGAACATTCAAGCAAACATCGTTGCCCAAACGTCCAACCATCAGATTAGTCCCATGTGCATGTGGTTTGTTCCTTTATTAAAGTGCATACATATTGCACAACATTTATAGCTACTGCAGTGGTGTTCTTACCATTTGTGAGATCGTTAGCCGTACAATCGAACTCCAACAACGAGTCTAGCTGTGCCTGCAGAATGGGAAGCGTCTTCAGCAGCTTGTCCGCATGCATCACGCGCAGAGAGCCCTCCTCTTTGCCACGCTTCATTTTACAAAAATCAAAAGCCACCGTACGGTACGATAGGGCCTTCTCATTCAGATACTTTGCGTACCGCCTTATAAATGGAGACATGTCGTAACCTGCACGATAAAGAGTGGAGAAATATGTCTATAAATATTGTATCCAATGTTCGCCGAGCCTCTGTCGTCCCGAGTTATCTGCGTACGAATTGTATAACTCATTATAAAAGCAATCATTAATAAGTATGGTGATTAGGTACGAAGAAGTTGTACTACTAGGATTGAAAATAAAGCAAGAAATTTCACTATTTCTTGTTGATACGTTTTATCCAATATTGTTATCTTTTTTTCAATTATGCTTTTGCAACTCATCATTCATGGCGAAATTTTGTATCGAGAAATAGAAGTAATAGAATTGTATAATTCAAGTTTGAGTACAGATACATATCGACAATCGAAAAAAAAAACAATCAAATGCATAAGCGTGTTATTTTTGGAAAGTTTAATTGTAGTTTTTTGTTTGCTCGTATGAATTGTTAGTGTCCAGATTTTATGATTAATATAATTTGTTATTAAATTTCACATTACACAAAGGGCAACATCTAATGGCAGCAGACATTTAATGCTACATGCTATCGTACCAGATTAGACTATTGTAATAAATAATGCCATCAGCTTCTTCTTTATTGTTAGTGAGGCTTTATTATCAATGAAACAAAAACTGAGAAGATTGCGCAAAACGGTTAGGAATATTTAACAACTACTACTTACCCATGCGAGCACCGACAGCACCTAATGTTTTGGTTTATGCAACGAGTTAAAACAACAATGAGGTATAGATATGGTTAGTTTTGAGAGCACGAGGCGTCACATTACACTAGTTAATAGGGTGTTGTGGATTTGTGGGTTTGATGTTTTTTGGTTCTGTCAATGCCAATTAGCGTCGAATGGTGAGTGATTTTAGTGTACGATCAAGAGATTTTGTTTCATTGCTTGTTTGTTTTGTGGAGCGTGCTGCAACGTAGTGGTGGTTTGAATGTCTGTATTTGAATATTTACCTTGTACGCCACCCTTGTCGAGGAAGTTGTTCAACTGGAAGGACGAATTGCTCGAAGCCAAGTATTGTATGAATCTCTAAAATATTTTATAGTGAAAGTGATGTTAGTTCGCTCGAACTTCCTCAACAGTAAAGGCATTTACTGCAACCCACTATTTACCTCGTTTCCATAAGCCAGCATATGATGGGTTGTGATAAGGGCTTTGTATACAACAACCCAGTTGGCATTTTGAGACCGTTCGATCAGCAGCGTCGCTAAATGGGGGATCGATACGTTCGGCTCGTTGGTGCAGTGTACCAAATCTGCGTTTAGAAGAGGGCGTGAGAAACGCATTGCATTTAGAAACATGGATGACAAAACAAAACATGAATGATTAACCGAGGGCATGGCAACGGGGGCATCCGAGCAAACGAGTGATTGTCGTGGAACGCTTTACGAAATTCATGTCGCTTCATCCAACTCTTTATACTTCCATGAAACAAAAAACCACACACTTTGCCAGGCAAGGAGTGGGCCGTTGGCATTCGCATCGGACCACGGTTATCGTTATCACGCAGAGGGAGGATACATTCAGTGTCGTCAGTACATGGTGGTCTAACGTTCTGGTTCCTCCTACTCAAGCTCTAGCTGCTGGCTGGTAGAAGTTGTGCTATCTTTCTGGTTATTTTATTTCCCACTCCTATCTACGACCACAGTTGGTTCTTGCAAACAAAAGGCCACTCCAGTGTTTCCTGTTGGGCGATGATGGCCACTGAAATACAAATCTTACTCGCCAAATAGAGCCGCTTTACAGTGCAGTGTAGCGCCAGCGGGACAAAAGAATTGCATTTTCAGCCCGATTACTCAACATTCCTGCACTGTTGATAGTGCGCGCCCGCGTGGTGGCCTGCCCCGATGCACAAGCAAGGACGTAGAAGACGATGCAAGAAGGACGTTAAAGCTGGCATTGCTGGCGGTTCATTGGACGTTGGCGCTCAATAACGGAACCAATGATGTGTGCAAAAAAAACGAGATTTCTTGCGAGAGGTTCGAGGGCACCAAATGTCAATAAGACACAACCGAAATCAACGGGGCCAAGGGTACACCGCTCCGCTAGCACCCCGTTGTCTATACGTGCTCTTAATTCCTTTCTCTTTCTATACACTGTTCTTGCTCATCGCATTCTCTCGCTCTCTTTCACCTGCTATGTAATCTTTGGTGAACTAACTTGAGAGACGACCATCGTTTACGGACGTAGGCCAGATACATTACCGTTCTTTCACGGTCGATGCTGAGGAATCAACGTCACATACTTCGATATACTTACAGTCAAGATGCTTTTTCTTAGGTCCAATCATTTCTTCGGTCGTGGCCTTGCACACGGATTTGGCCAAACCCTGTCCGGCAAGGCTGTGCCGTGCAGCCAACAACCTGTCATTGATCGTTTGGCCAGCCATGTTTTAGCCACTCGTTATCCTTTTAGAAATCCTGCCTGACGTCAACACACGCACACCACACACGGTATTCGCTCTACTTCCGTCCTTTCTTTCTTAATCCGATGAGCGGGAATCACTTTTTTCCTTGCGCTCTTCGTCAGAGTAGAGGAACTTGCGCTTACACACTGCACTATCAATGCTGCTGGATGTTCACGCACAGGAGACCCGAAAAAATCGACACACGCGTCAATACACAAACACACATGTACACGCGTACACACAACCACTAAAAACACACAATGGATGCGGGACAATTTCTTCTGCACGAGAAAACTTCCCACGCTCCGGGATCCACAAACCTAATCGAAACGGCAAGCACGAAAAATAGCGTAATTAATCTTCAAATTCACTCAGCGCTGACGCAGACGGGTGTCCGCGTATGGATCCACCTAGAGTGACGGTCGGTATTCTCGTGTCGTAATGCCGATGTGACGGTTCATCAACGTTGTTCATACCCTTTTTCCAACGCGGCAACCACAGCTTCCAATTGGATTTTATCACTTTCCACCCCTGTACAATTCGATTTGCGGCTACAATTCGGTAATTTCGAGAATTTTGTCCACGCACACGCACTCAGTCCTGCTGCTTGCACCGCCCCGTTTACACACTAGTGATGGGAGGTTCTAGCAGGATCTGACCCTTTTTTCCAATCCCACTGTGGATCGATTGGATCCGTTTTGAAAAAAATGTAATTATGAAGTCTGACAATCCTGAGTTACAACTTAGGAATGCTTCTGTGCGTATGGTAAAACAAAATGTTTTCCATTTTTTTATCGTTTTGAAAATATATCACAGTAATTTGGTTGAAACAGGTAAATCCGCACAAAAACGATGAATTCAAGCGATGAACACTGTGCAAAACATATATTGAACTAAACCATGGATGCATCCCCCGTTTATAAGTACAATTTCACGAGCTCGTATTGCATCCGCTGTCAAAAACCTAGCAAATTTCGTCGGAGATCGCTAGAGGTTACGAAAACTTGAAAATATTTCATTTTACCCTATTTTTAAGAAAAAACTGTGTAGTAACACAGACTAGCAAAAAAACTATTTTATTAGCACTGAGCACTACATGTGTCACTAATATGGTTTTATAAGACCATTTTAGTCGAAATTGTTGATTGGGTATGTCCTGGATTGTTTGTTTTTGTTTCTGTTTCGAGTGCATTTGCGGTTGGAAGAACAGATTATTGCGTCAAGAATAGGTTTATAATCCGAGAGCAAAGGAATATTAAAACATCACAACAATGGCACAAGTGTATCGAAAGCTTCTATCTGAAAAGGTATGTATGGTACTTACTATGCAGATATGTGTTTTCATACTTTTCGCATACTCCCCAGGTGGCTCGTTTGTGTGGCACGAGTGCTCAAATACCTATGGCCGCACTGAACTTTAGCTTTCAAAAAACATCCCAAACGTTAGAATTAAATATTTCACTGCAACATTTGGGAAAGTATTTTGATAAGGATGGACAAGTCCCAAATCTAGCGAGAGAGAATGACCATCTTACAAGTGTTACGACAGAAGTCCGTTCTGGGAAAAAATGGGCAAAGGTATCACTCGACAAGTTAAAGCTTATAGAAACGGTGTTGGATAAACGACCCTTACGCGATGAATTCAATCCCAACGACAATAAAACCTTGGTGGTGGAATTTAGTTCACCTAACATTGCCAAGCCATTTCACGCCGGTCATCTGCGATCGACAATTATCGGAAACTTTCTATCAAACTTAAATGAATTTCTCGGTAATCGCGTACTGCGTTTAAATTATCTCGGTGATTGGGGCACGCAATTTGGTTATTTGGCACTAGGAGTTCGTCTTAAAGGGCTGACCCCGGAGGACATAAACAAAAATCCTATCAAATGCTTGTATGACGCGTACGTTCATGCATATGAGGCGGCCAGAGCGGAACCTAAATTGCACGTTGCTGCAATGAATATCTTTTCGCGTATGGAACATGGTGTGGGAGAAAATCTAGAACAGTGGCACGATTATCGAGCTTACACGGTCAATGAATTAGAAGAGCTCTATCGAAGGTTAGGTGTACGTTTCACCAGCTACGAGTGGGAATCACAGTATGGAATGAATAAAATAGCAAACGTGCTGGAATGTATGCAAAGCCAAGGTATACTGACCGACCAAAACGATGGTCGTAAAGTTGTGCAACTTCAGAATCGCACGATCCCGATGGTTAAAAGCGATGGAACTGGAATGTACCTGTTGCGTGACATTGCAGCTCTGATGGATCGACACGCTAGGTACAGTTTTCAAAAATGCATATACGTGGTGGAAAACGGCCAAAACGATCATTTCAAGTCCCTGAACGAGATAGCTCATTTGCTCGGTCTGCCATATGCATCTGGAATCGAGCACATAAAATTTGGTCGGATACATGGCATGAGCACACGGAGGGGTAACGTTGTTTTTCTGAATGACATTCTTCACGAGGCACAGCAATTAGTACAAGAGAAACAACGCGCATCTCCCAATACTAAAACTAATCCGATGGATAACCCCGAGGTATGCGATATCTTGGGCACTAGTGCCGTCCTTATCAACGATTTGAAGCAGCGGCGACTGAAGGACTATGATTTTGATTGGGCTAAAATTTTACGCATGGAGGGTGATTCTGGTATTAAATTACAGTACACACATTGCCGACTAGCTAGTCTGTTGGGTACACAGTCTTCGGCTGAGGAAATACACGATATTGAATGTGATGCAGCAGCTTTGATGGAACCGGAAGCTGTGGAAATAGTATGTCAGCTTGCTAATTTTAAACCAATCTGCTATCAGGCCCTAGAGTCTGCAGAAGCTTGTATATTGGTTGCCTACCTGTTTCGATTATGGTATGTTTGGTAAAAATAATTGGTTCCTTATGCAATTTTGTTTTCTAATAATCTAAATTGTCTACATTTGCTTACAGTAAATCGATAAACCTGGCGCTTAAAACACTGCCGGTAAAACAAGAAGTCGATCGGAATAAACGGCAGCAAAGGATACTACTGTTCAGCAGATCAAAATTAGTTTTGCGCACTGGAATGGAACTTTTAGGCCTAAGACCATTAGAAGAAATGTGATAATGTCAGTTAATAATTTTTAGGTACTCCAGAATGTAATCGAACACACCAAAATATAATTCAGAATGTTAAAACAAATGTATTCGTGCTTCTGATCTAAACGAACCATATATGAACGGCGATTTGCGCTTCAATGCGTTGAAATATAAATAACAAGGGCGTCTGTTACTTTCAGTTTCATCCCTAATGTACCATAATTCAGAACAGGAGATTTTAATGTTCAGCACTGTATCAGATGCATCCTATTCGGCGCAGACTCGCGCAGAATCCCTTTCTATGTAATAAGAGGATGTTTCTTGACAGGAGGATGGGCACATGAGCGTATTCTTTTGCCATTAACATCATCGATAGCAGCTGTAGTGCGTTTGTTATGTAGTGCATTTGTTAGAGTGTTAGCATTCGACCTAATCTTCACTTGTTATCTCTTTGGCATAGCTGAAGCACCAACTTTCTAGTAAACTTAAATAAAAAAACAACGCATAAAGCATGGCTGTTGGAGGTTCGTGCAGTTGCACCCTGTGTCGCTAGAACTACAACGTATCCGTGCTCATTGCTTATAAATTTCTCTTCTCTTTAGGGCGTGTTACGGGCCGTCTTGGTTACGGGAATGGATATTCAGATGGTATCTATTTCAGTGCAAAACACATGACCCGTCACAACTAAACTTAATACTTATCTATTTCAGGTCGTTCCTATGCAGGAATCAACGAGGAAATTATGTATGTGAGCATAGGGATGGGAATTATCATTGCCATTCTGATTTGCATCGCACTATGCCACATTGCACGGGAGAACTGCAAAAATAAACGCGAATATTATATTACGGCCTAAGCATGTAATCACAGCCCTTAGCAGCAGGGCTGTTCTAGTAATATGTTGTTTAAAGTTAACTTGCTATTTTTGATACGTTGCTGTTTATGCTCTATGCACGAGCTATAAACCAAATGAGTAATAATGATCCGGAGCGGAAGTTCCTGTCTGAAGAAAACTCGTGTTAACGGAAAAGTCTGTTTATTGCAAAACAATAAGTACATAATACGTATATGTTCCTTTTATATATTATACACGGTTCACGAAACAAGTGTTGGAGTCTATTTTGACAACAGTAACGATATTAATGTATACAAACCAGGTGTGAGGAATTCTATTGTTAAGCATAGCGTTGAATGAGGGAACCGAACATTTTGCCAACTAAAACAAAACGCTAATGCAATTGATGTAAAGATTATTAAATGTACAATGTTAGTAAACTGATGTATCAATAAATCAAAATGTTTAGTAAGTACACCTTCGACGGAGTTCCCGTAAACTTAATTGTGATTTGAATCGGAAATATGGTTAAAACGCAATCGTTAATACAACTATTACAAGGCGCTGTTACATTTTAAGCCTAACCGAGGGTTTCTAGTTCATGTTAGTTGAAGCAGGTCGACAAAATCGATCCCTTGAATAGCCTAACATCAATTTAAAAACAAATATGATTTGAAACTGTTACATGATTAAATTTGTTTAAAACATTGATAAAAATTAAATGCCTCGACCAACACTTTCTAGACAACAGCATTTCTGATTCGTTTGGACTACGATTTTCAGAAATCAATGCACAATTTTAACAAATTTGATTACAAAATAGTCTTGAGAATGTTCTGATAAATTGTGTAAAATGTATTATCGAAAAAAATGCTATGCTGGCGAGCATTTTCAAAGTTTAAATCGGTGAGCTGTCATAATAAATGACAAAGGCGTGACGTAAACATGACAGAGTAAAGAGCAGCGGTGTAGTCAGTTCGTTTCGTTCGTCGAGGAAAGCCACAAATCAGCAGAGTGCTGTTTTCGGGGTATCCTTAAGACTTCTGGGAACGGGACAGACCAGCTTGTGCAGAAAGGCGTTTCCTTGCGTTTTCGATGATAACTAATATCTGACCTGTTTACCAACACCTGTTATCAATTGGAGTTTTGGCGAGTGTCCGCAGATAATAATATTCGGTGCAGTCTGGCTCTAAGGCAAATGCTACGGCGGTAATCGCCTTTTTCATACACTTGTTGCGTATTTCAAACGCCGTGCAAATTTTAAAACTACGTAGAAGTGCAGTGAGTAGCTAAATCGTGCCATATTTAGTAAAAAAGTGCAGTAATTAAGACGTTTTCGTGCGGCCAAAAGCAATCGTTTCCTAGAAGAAGTTATCTTCTAATTTTGTACCACAATTCCTGGAAGCGACGTAAAACTGTTTCTTGGAATTTGACAGCAGCTACACGGCCAGAGCTCACGCACACTAAACTCAACTCGGCTTCAGCTCACATCGGTGGGGGAGGTGCACTGCTTTGGATGTGTTGTGTTTGAGCGAAGAAGCTTTGCGATGCGAAGCGTGTAACAAAACAACACAGGAAACTGTTACACTACCCACAGGTGAGTAGGGGCAGTTTGACAGAAAAACCTCCCACCACACGCATACGCTGAAACAAGTGAGAATATAGCAGAGTGGCAACTCCGACGGGTCGTTCGTAGGTGTGCGTGCGATCCGAGCACTGACCGGGGCGATGTTGTTTTGGTTTCGAAGAAAACATCTTCTCCCGAATAAACAAGGGTTATCTTCATGTTCTTCATCCTATCCTTTCATCAGCGTTCCGTCTTCTGTCCCTATTTCATTTAACAACAAGTTGATTTCATGCTGTGTTCAAATTTTAGATGCCGCATGCTCGGGCAATCTTTTGTACAGATGTTCAGCAGATGATTTTTATGCTTAACTCGGTGTATGTTGAAGACATAGTTTTTTGTGTTACAATCGTTGAGCGCAATGTCCGTAGTATGAAATAAAATAAAATAAAAATTAAGAATTCAGCATTATTTTCCATCAACATCTTCCAATTACGATCAAATTAAAATAATATAGAACTTTTTTAATTTGCAATGTTGAATCGTAAACTTTTTTCCCGGTTATATCTTATATTGGTGCTATGTTCTACCTAGTCCACATGGGAGTTATGAATCTTATTCATGAATCTCTCTTCTCATTATTTCACATTTATTAATAACTTATTAGAGATGTTCGACTGTATAGTATATAAGCTCATCATGCATGTACATATTTTTTCTTCAACTTGTTTATCTAGTTTACAGAACCAATTTTTTTGTGAGCACCTTCCATTTGATCTAACTATCTATTGCCAACGATCACATGAAATTTTCTTTTCTATTGTATTTTTTTTTCTTTCTGACGTTTTGAAACAGTTTAAAACAGTCGAACAGTTAGTGCAAGTACTTCTAAAACCCGTTCCTTATTCTGCGGAGATATTTATTTATAATATAACATTTATTATTTGTTGGCATAACTATGTCTGTCTGTTTGAATATTACCAATTTGAGTATTATTATTATATCTCATCCTAAAAAAGTGCTACATGTTAATTGCTCATTTCCATAATTTCATTTCTTTACAATCAGCGCATAGCAGTTGTGTGTGTAAATCTTACTTCATTCCATTAACCTAGCAATTCCGAGAAAAGTGTACCCAATTACACGTACAGCTTTGTCTAGGAATTAAGTAATGCAAATATGTACTCACCATGTTTATTATCTTGATTCAACCAATTCGCCGATTCGCACGTTGTCGGCGAGGTAGCAGTATTAGACACCTAATGAAGATCGCACTGGGTTCAATTTCATACATTTATATCGTGAACAAAACAATTGAGGCATATTCAAGTCGAACTTAATTTGTATATTTTCATTTCGCTTTTTTTCGTGTTTACAATCTGATCAATATTTTCTATTTTCAGAACTGAACCACCATGAGGCGAACAGGGATTTTTGTTTTGGCATGCTGGATGTGTTATGTGAGTCAGATTGCAGCACTAGGATGTAAGTATAGCACCCAATGTCCTCATTTCCTTCCAAATTTCACAAACATTAATCGATTAACGCTTTTCCGAATGTGCTTTCATAGGGATTTTCCCGTCCGAAGCAATTTATCGCGAGGTAAATGATTCGTTCTCGTTGCTATGCGTGCTTGACATGCACAATATGCCAAAAGATGCGCGTGGGTTAAATAGCAGCTATCTCATGTTCTATCGGGGAGATGAGCCTGTTCCGCGCGAGCAGGTGAAGGTGGGTTCGACAATACGCCGGCTATAATCTCGTGTGATGTTTGTAACGTATTGTTTGTCTTTTCGTTAGATACTGAATGCTTCCACCATCGAACTTACGGTTGAACGGGCTGTTCCACATCCGAATTATGCATACACATGCAAGGCCAACGATACGAAAGGCGTTGCCATGCGAAGTGTCATCATCGGTCACAAACCGCGAGAGGTTAAAGATTTCAAGTGCCGAGCACCCCTGTGGGACAAGCAGATGATTTGCACGTTCACGCCGGATCCCAACTCGATGACGACGACGTACGACTTGGTGTTTCACTTTTCGCCCATGATAAGCAATTTTACATGCATGCTCGAAACAGATAATCACACAAATCAAAAGAGATGCATCATTGACGCCGATACGGCATACAGGCATGCAAATGAGTATTATTATTTCATACTTACCGCGAACAACGTACTGGCCACATTGAGGCAACAATTCGTCATCAACCATTTCGATGTGGTCGTCCCACATCAACCAATCGACTGTGTGATAAAGGATATCACATCGGACAGCGCTGTACTGAAGTGGAACCAGTGGTACAAGTACGACACCTTCCAACGTAACTTTATCTGTGAAGTCAAGCTTTTAACCGTCTTCGATAATTACGTGTGGCGCACGGTAAGCAACGATGGTCTGAGACGTTACCACCGGGAGTACACGCTTCCCCTGCGGAACCTTCCGTATGCAGCCACCTCGTACGACGTGCGCATCAGGATGAGGACGAATTCGACCGAGGAAGGTGAAGACATGTGGTCGAACCATGCCAGCTGCCTGTTTCACACTCTATCCCGCAAGCCGGACCTGCCCCCGGAGGTGGCAATCGGCAGTTTCGAGAATTCGAACGAACATCACCTGTTTGTTTACTGGCGGGAGATCGAAAACTGGCAGCACAATGCACGCAGCGGATTCTACTACAATATTACAATGCTCGAATCGGTTAGAAAAGTTAGGTACGTAGGACGGTCTCTGGTCTTCTATAAAGTCTTTGTTAAAATTGTAGTATACAGATAACATTAGCTCGTTTAACTATTACTGCCCGATGGCAGTTATACACAGATACCATGTATGATATAGTTATACACAGATAACAGCCGTTGTTGTTGCTACCTTACCAGAAAGCATATTAATTTAAAGGTGCTGAAAAAAACTGGCGTCACCTATTTGTTAGCTTTACATCAATTCTTCAACATTTGTAGTTACAGAAGTAATTAATGTGGTAACTTTTTTTTTTGTTTATGTAGGAATCACTTCAATACTTCTGGCAGCATGATTGACCTACACCATGTTAGGGATGCGAACTATACATTTATAATACGCAGTGCCAATAACGAGGGTACGTCGGAACATAGTAGCGAGATTTTTGTGCCGAGCCGTCGCCATCGTCTTGAGAAACCTGTAATCAACATGTTGCTTTCGGATTCGGGCAAGTTTACGCTATCCTGGCAGCCACCGTCCCGTAGTCACTCGCCTATTACCAGCTACACGGTATTCTGGTGCAATACGACCAGCAATTCGCCCAACGACTGCAATGGGTCGATTAACTTCACAACAGTCGCACCGAACCAGACCACGTTCGTGCTGAGCGATGCGGGATCAACATTGAATTTTGCTGTGGCAGCCAATTCCGGACATTTGTCGTCCGGCATGGTATGGGCTGCTTGCACGGCGACACACAAAACGGACATCGGTAAGCTGAAAACTATCTGGATCACGAATATGACGGCCAGACACATCAGTCTGAAGTGGAAAACCGAATGCGGTGATGTGGCCCACACTGGATATATCATCTACTACTGTCCGATTATAACACCCCGTAAGCTCGACTGTAAGGAACCAGAACTGACCGTGAATGTGACGGATAAAAATCACGATAATTGTCTGTTGGAAAACTTAAAACCTTACGTCACGTACAAAATTGAAATTGCCATGTATTCCGAGACGCACATTGGACCCCGCAGCGATCCCTTGGTTAATACTACCAGAGAAGCAGGTAAGGTTTACAATAAGATGATGATATAACGTTTGTACATTACAAAAAAAAAACCCGTTGCTTCCGCTTCATCCCATCTCTGTACAGATTAAATTTTTTTGCTATAATTATCATGATGAAATTTTTGCTCGGTTGTTTATATGCAATGCTTGCTGTTCTTTTGGCAGACTCATTTTTATTTTAGTGTGGGATGTTCCGTTTTTCTAGACGTTCTAGATGCTTTATTAGCTGGGCAAGATCTAAAAATGATGTTTTGTTTCATTCTTAACTTAGCTCCGTCCCCGCCGCGAAATCTAATGGTGCGCGATGTAACAAACAGTACCATATCCTTATACTGGCAATCTCCTGAACACATAAATGGTGGCAAAATGAGTTACGAAATATTGTATAACAACATTATCCTGCCATACAATGTCGAGGAACCGGACACGAATGGAGAGAAAATGCTGAAGGACTTGGACGCATTCACCGAGTACGAAATTGCAGTGCGAGCGATAACGACTGAGTCTTCAAATCTCAGCTTACCGGTTCGCGTGCGAACGCTGGTAGGCAACCCGCAAACGATCCGGCAACCGAGCACCAATAGCTCGAATGATTCGACGAAGCTCACGATTAGCTGGAACGTGCCCTCGAAGCCTGCCGGATGTGTGGAATTTTACGAACTTCAGGTTAAAACACAGCAGACAGTGATCTTTAAGCAGCGCAAAACGGAGTGTCAAATGCGGGAAGCTATCTGCCAGAACCGTGACAGCTTTAAGTACGAGTTTCTTGTGCGCGCGGTAAACGTGGACATCGCAGGCTCAGGGCAGCATGAATTTGAGCAGCTTTCGTGCAGCGACCGTTGGAAGCGGCTGATGGATCTTTGGCCCGAACTCACGAACTCTATCGCCGACGGTCGCGAGTGCGGCACGTACGATACATTGCAGCGCACAAACGGATTTACCGAACCACTACCTACAAATATTCGACTTCACCATGGTCCATGGTCGGAACCGCTGGCGCACTGGTGCACGACGGACAACACAACGACGCTGCTGCCACTGGTACTCGTCTGTGTGATCATTGTATTCGTCTCATTAACCGCCTACTCCTATATACGTGTGAAGCATGTGTGGCAAGTGAAGGTCATCATTCCCGAAGGTCTGAACGACATCACGGTTTCGGGTAAACCTACATTTAACACCGTTATTGGGGCGGGCGGTATCATCTTTTCGGAGCACCACCGAGTGGATCACATAATCACGAGTGGCTCCAATAAGGAAGCAAATTACAGCAAGGAGCAGAATCAATGTCTATTGCCATCGTCATCGTCTTCGGGTGGTAGCATAGCGGACCTGAGCGGCCATGACCAGCGTTCGTCGGCGGATTATTGCAGTAACAGTGGCTGCTGTGAGGACGATAGTACAAGCTTTTACGATCAGGAAGCAGAACGGCAGGATCTGCATGGGGTAAGTGTGGTATTTGATTTATGCGCATCTGGGCATCAGATCCGATCCGTATGATATGCTTTTTATTACGATATTCAGTTCAGCGATGAAACTACCGACTCGATAGACAACAGTCACTCACAGGAACGACACAGTAGCCGATTACCTCCAAACGACATGGACACGTCTTCGTTCGGAAATCTACAGCTTAGAAAGACAAGCTCCCCAACGCTCACGATGCCAATGCAGAACGGAAACGAGTCCAGCCAAAGCAGGCCACCGATGATGCCCATCAGCGCCACATCTGGCTACGTTCCGGCACCGGTGATGAGTGTATGTTTTCCGTGACCAGTGTTTTGATTGGTGCGATGTTGTTAATTAATATCTGCCTACCTTACCCACAGTCCATGAAGCAGCCCATCAGTTCGAACGGTTATCTGCAAATAGGAGCCCTGAATGGAAGTATGATGGCGCCTATGGATACGATGCAAAAAACATTTAACTCAAAAGTAGCGACCGCTCCGATTTCCGGTAAGCTCGGCAGAAATCAAAACTCTTACTCGAGCCCTCCCCCTCTAAGAACTATGTCTCCGTCTTTGTTTTATCTTCCTTACAACAGGATACGTGACGCATAAGCAGCTGTCAGATTATGGACAACATTTAAAATGAATTGTATGACGATTTGCAAGCATACGTGCAAATTTTACATGTAGAGAGCCGGTACTGTAAGATGTTCTCTAGAACTGCAGGGCCTTTAGCCTAACGATCGTTACGATGCTGCCACAGCAGATAAAGTCGACTGATGAGGCAGAGTTGTCAGAGTAAAGAATGTTATTTTAATTAGCGGCGAGTGAGCGGGTTACCCAGGCAACGTTACTCTATTTAAGCGTACTATTACAGCCACGCGTATGACTATTGCACACTCACACACATACACGCACGGTTCATATCACGATTGTCAGACTGTATTTACAACACATGCTGAGTAAGGTAAAGCGCATCCTATATAGGGGCTTTATTTTCTGCCCCCAAAGGCGTGCACGGCACATTACTTACATAGATACTTGGTTGATAAATTGATCTCGATGATTGTTTCAAGCGCCTAGTTAATGTGTTGACTGCAAATACACTAGCTCATTCTTGCTCAATTAGACTGATGGAATGTCGATTCTAGTGTGTGTATGTACTCTGCAGTTAGCAACACACAGATAACCGAGCTTAGTTTAGTATCACAGCTAAACATCAATCTGCCCCCCCCCCCCACACACACACACACACACACACACACACACAACAAATGGTTATGGAAGCCAGTTTTATCAGTAGACAGCTATATGTATTTGTGTATGTGTACATGTGAAATCAGATATGATGTCATCCCGACACTGACGCTTCATCCTTTTATCACAGAATGTCCCTTCACTCCCTGTGACGTGTACCTTAGCTGTCCTGGCCAACCAATCTTTTAGTTTTATTCAATACATTATTGTAAACAAATCAGATGGTAAAAGAAATAAAACAAAATCATTACAGGACATATGATTACACCGAGCGACGTTTGTTAAAGCTTACAATATCCCAGATGGTGATGACGTCATAGGTAAGTCAACTGGAAAACTGAACATTATTTCCAACATTCGTTGGCAGGGGGTGGCTTTTCTTTCACACGCCCAATTGGTCCATTGAAAAACATGTACTATATTTCTACATTCGTTTTATTTATCTTTTTCTTTCCTGTATTTGAAACATTGGTTTGCAGCGTCTTGGCGCGGGTTAAATATCGTTAGAAAATAAAACACTTATTTCTGCTAAAATTGTTCCTCATTGAACGCGTGAGCAGCTATATAAAGGACAAGGGAGCAACGGGTGTTGGAAAAACAGTTTCATTTTTGGTGTCTCTTCAATGCTTCTTCAACCCGTTGCGTTCGCGATCCGATTTCATGCGGGTGCGTCGTAAACGCTTTCCCTTAGGGCATCGGGACAACTGAGAGTTATCAAGATGGGAGTGTTCTTACTACGGTGCTATGGATGCGTTAGCAACCTGTTGCCTGTGTGGTGCAATTGTAACAACTTTTGGTGGACGACATATAATGGACAGATAGAGTTTGGAACTATGTTTCTGTAAAAGGGTCTCCGAACACTTGGAATAACAATTAGTGATAGTTTGTATGAGTGTTTTTTTATAGGCTCAAAATGTCCACGCTAGAGGGTTGTCTCGGTGTTCGTATTACGATGAGGGTAGGCAGCTAATCTGGCAGGGAAAACCTCTACGTTCAACAGTAAAATAAAAAGTCTCTGTTCTTGTTTCATTAGTAAACATGGATTTCGCTTTCCACTGGTACCTTCTGTTTTTGTTCCTGTTTGGCACATTCTGCGGCATGTTTATCATCTTTCTCTTCACAGCGGCACAAGACAACGTGTATAAATGTACGCTTTCGTAACACGGTAACGGGCTTATAATCGGTGCAAAAAACTACCATGCAGTCGTTCGGCTACCAACGTAGGAATTTCGTATGGGTTTAAACTCATCGAAAAAATCCTATTCCTTTGAGTCATTGAGTATATATAAATGCATGTATATAGACTTTTTTAAAAAGTGTTTGGTATTAGGTTTCGTTTGATTTAATCGTTCCCGTTTGGGTTTATAGCTACGCTTCTGCTTTTAAATTTGTTTCCTTACACTTACGCGTTCATTTAAGTGCTTCCCTAAAGAGGCATACTTTTAATTAGTTTGGTCCATTAGTGGTGGTAGAGAATTGCTATGTGTTTTGGTTGTGCATGCGTGTTGTCCCTCCCCTCCTGTTCCCAAATCAATCTTTTCTAAGTTTTGGTGGTCTGGATGCGATTGCTGATGTGCGGGTTACATCATGCTTCTGATGATTTTAAGGATTTAGATGGCTCATGGGTTTGGATTTTTCACGCTTGTATATAGCGTTGGCGCCGTTTTTGACACTTTTCGTAAGCAAGATAAATCAATGCCAGTGTGATTAGTATCGCGATGGTTACCGCCATCCCAATACTAATCCAGATGATTTCTTCATTTATTCCGCCATGATACGATCGGCCTGGAGAAAGAAATTTAGCAACAGTTAATTACAACACATGTAAGTAGCATAAATCATGCACATTGTTATGTCAATAACTATTATTAACTTCTTTAGCAGCATGCTCACCTCCTGTGCGGTAATTCGAAGAGTATCCGATATTTCCCGTGCCTGCCACTCTCCCGACGGCCATTTTGATTGTTTACTTTTTGTATACGGATGGTGCTGACTGCGAAACGGGATGATAACCTTCCTCAATCGGTTGGATGCTGCAACCCAAAGCTTACCACCTGTCGGTCTACGGGGTGCATGTGCATTACTATCAAATGCAATCGAAACGCCTTATCGATACTTACACCAGAATATGATGCGTTTATTTCCGGTTGAAAATACAGAGCCATTAGAATAGCGCCTCGTAGAATGAGTTGCTTTTCACTGCGTTTTTACTATCACTATGGCTGGGTGAATGAACATTCTTTGGCATTTTTCTCCACTAGGTGTCTGGTTTGAACATAAATGGTTACGCGAAAGAAACTATGTTTCTGAAAGCAGAGTTTTACTAACTTAATTTGCTTAAGAGCTTACACTAAGATTCCAGTAATTGCTTCAATCGACGTGCGTAGGAAAACCTACTCATTTTACTGACTTTCTTTTATTAAGGATAGAAAACATGGAGAGGTACCTGCGCAGAAACTTACGCCTGGAGATGATAGAGTGATGATGTTCACACGAAAACGCGGAGAGACACTAGTTTGGAGAGATGCGTTTATGTCGAGAGTGTCCTTCGTATTAAACGAAAGAAAAAAAAGCTGATCAGTTATGGTAACGCTATGTGGCAAAAACAATGCATTACACTGATGTTGATTATCTGCCAATTATTATTTATTTCTCGTAACATCTTTCTAAGACGCTGAAACACGTTGCTGTGCTGCGTCCAGGAAGACAGCAACAACGGACGAATTGTTTGATGAAGCTAAGATTTGACTTTTATGAAGAGTGTAACGTATTTTATGAATGTTATCAATACCAACTTGTTTTATATGGTGATAGCAACTCCATGTCAACGCATATCCAGGTAATTTCATAATATTTTCAGATAAAGTAAGAAGCATAAAAAACTGCCAACATCCAGCATACTGATACCTATTGCGCTACAGATACAGTTGAAGGCTCCTGTGCTGTTTGTTTGATTGTTCGGTTGTTTGAGAAAACCAAGCGGGCTTGAAAATATTCGACCACAAACAGTGTACATTTCAGTCACTCAAATAATAAGAAGAAACGCCGTACGTTTATTGCAAAAATCATCGACAGCCATAAATCGAAACCAAAACAAATGCTTTAATACCGGCTCAAAAACGAACTCAACTGGTTTTCTTTGTATTATTATTTATTGGTATTTTCTTCCCCGTGAAGAAATCTGCATCGTAAATTTGGAAATAAAGGCTATTATGAACTTATTGTATACAAGCATTGTTCTAAAAAACGAACGCTCCTACGGCACATATCACATGATAAGCGCTCAAAACTATGAAGATCAGTAATGTCTGATCTGCAATTACATGAAATATTAACAATTTACAAAAAATAAAATCTGAAAGATTTTTTATTCCACCTTATATCCAAGTCAACCGAACGTCTACTACATCCCGATCGCCATTCTGAAGGGCCACAATCCGCTGGTACAGTTCCATCGCCGGACCCAACTTGAGGCCAAATCTGGTAAGAACATCACCTCTTCGCATTAGCAGTAACGACGGTCCATCGATTTCCTGAAATGGCAAGATGCGTAGTTGCAGCAAACTTCCGAACGTGACACTTACGCCGTATGTGCCTACCTGCTCGTGAAAGAGTTTCCCCCATGCCTTGCAGTGCCGGCCAAAATACCTGCAAACATCGTCACATGACCAGTAACGTATTTCTTTTGTCGTCTCATCGTCACTTTCAACATCGCTATGTTCGTTTTTTATCCGTTTGGTAGCGGTATGCTTGCGGACGTCGTTGTGTCCATCATTGCTGTTCGCATCGTGCTCGAGCTTGTCTGGCGCGTTCAGCCGGTCACTGGCGGAAGACTCTTTTTCGTTCCCATGGCCGCTAAGTTCCGTCTCGCTAAATCCGGCAAAATCATGCTGCTGTTTGCTGCCGTCTTCCTCTTCATAATCTTCACCGTCGCCGTCATGGTCGCTGTTATCATCCTCGTCATCGTCTTCAGCCGTACGATCGCTACCGGACTGCCTTCGACTGCAGGATTGCACTTGCCTATTGCTGGGAGGCCTGCTGTTGTCGGTTTTGCCGGCTTGACAACTTACACACGTCCAGGGTGCAATAGGGGCTTTCCGAGGCATTCGCCCCGGTCCACTTCGACCACATTTCTGACAGCAACGAAGCGCTGTCGTTGGTGTTGTACCACGCTGTCTAAGCAATGCTGATGCTGGTTGAGCTGGTGCTGCTGCAATTGCCGTAGCAGGTGTTGTTGCTGAAGATTGCACATAATTATTATTGCTAATACTATCATTCGATGAGGACGAGGATGGTGTAGCAGTTCGGTTTGATTCTGGTTTAGGGGCTCCCGTGCCCTCGTTCTCACCGCGACGATTTCGTTTGCGAGGCACATGATGGTCGGACGGATCGAACACGACTTTCGCTTTCTGTGTGTTTCAAAAAATAAATTGAAACCAAAACCATTATGTTTAGACGAGCTTCCTATTTGGTAGGATAAAAAGTACGATAAGCATAAAACGTTGTTGTTGTGATTATTACCTTCGTGCGTGATCCAACGCGAGCTGTTATGCGATCACTGCCACTATCGTGATCCACGGTGGATTGCGACGATTTGCCCATTGGTAAAACGTTAGACCCGAAGTTTTTACCCACTTTACGCGTCCAATTGCCCTGCACTGAGAATCCTTGGAAACCGTGTTCAACGTGCACCCACGTCACGTTTGCCACAGGAGACTGCAATATGCAAGGGTGCAAGGGAAAATAGCAAACTGAACGACGAAAAAACGCACACACACGCTCAACTACAATAACAACATTAACTGCACTTTCGTCATTGGCCCGATAAGCCGTTCTTCAGGCAGAATTTGTATATGTCGCAGGTACACAACACAGATTAGAATCTGCTTATTTATTTCCGCGATTGATGCGCCTCGCAATATTCCAATTTCAAAATGAGTTCACTTTGACAGCTACGACCAAGGACCACTTTGTTTGTTGTTTCTCTCCATTCTAGGAAACGCCGCTGCACACGAACTGACAGTTGTAGAAGTCCGAGGGAAACCCATGAGAAAGCAGTCGTAACATCTTCGAATTTTTAAAATCATTAAAGGACACATTTTCACTACTAAACTAACGATTGTACATACAATTACGTTTCTTCCTATTCAGATAGCCAGCACTTGCCAACTTTACTCAATTGTATTACTTTATTATTTCTGAAAATTTAAGAGAATTATATACATTTATAACAAAGTACAGAGAAACGATGGAGAACAGAAGGCGTTTTGGTTTGCAGTTCCTCCAGGTAACCATTGCCGAGGTATTTATCGCGGTATTTCAACCGCGCACTTTCGTAAATGGAAGCATAGTCCATTGAGCTCCATTTTTTAACTTTCTCTTGGGTTATAAAATATGCATGTGATGTCAACAAATGTTCCTGCATATACTGTTGCTCCGGCTTTACCAATCCATAAACGTTAGTTCGGTAGTTTTAAATAAACCAGTAAAACGCATAGAAACGTTTTCATACGTTCTTTAATCAAAGAAACAACTGATAAGGAACCATTCCATGGCTCATTTCAGCGCTTGGATCATGTCATAAAAAAGGAAATAATGGAAGGTGTTAAGCAGAACGGCGGCCAAAACGAGGTGGCGGTTCGGATTCCAGCAAACACAGCGCGGGCAACTTTTAAAATATGAAATTATTAGACGACGGCAGCCATTTGTTGCCACATGAGCTGGGCGGCGGATCGTCGTAGTCGTCCGACTGTCGGCGATTGCCTCCGACACCACCGATCGGCAGAATTTTGGAGGCCTTTTTGTCGCGCTGTTCCTCCACCTCCCGGCGATACAGGAGATTATCGTCGCGTACAAATTCCTGCAGTCGCGTCGGTAATTCGTTCAGTTCCGGAAAGTTTGTATGCACCCCTCCGCCACCAACGTCATCCACGTAGGTAGAATCAATCTGCTGACCCTGGGCACTAGATGCAGCCGCTTGTGCACCTTCCGCGGGACTGTTCATCACCAACTGGTAGAACAGAATATACGGCGTGTTTGGACTGGGTATGTTCTGTAGCTCACTTGTGGAACATTCGGTCACGTAGTTGTCATTAAATTTAAACCACTTGCCAGTGCCATCTTGGGCATACGTGTAGTAGTGTCCTGAATCCATACTGGTGCCGTAATGCACGACAACAGCGTAGTTGCGATAGTGCAGCTGCCGGCAACGGCCTGACTCGTCGGTCACGGTTAGCGAAATGTTCTCATTGTGCAGAATCTTGTTCATCAACTTCGCGCGCAAGTTACGGCTCTGGTCGTACCGGAAGTGTTTGATAGTCAGTATGAGGTTCTGGGGCGGAACCGTCACCGTCACCGAACGTTCGCAATCCCGCAACTGCCGACAACGATCACAGAAGTACTGATTCTCGCCGACCAGCTTCTCGGAAGAGCAGAAATAATCGAGCAAACTCTGCACCGAATGCGTACCGTCACCGGACGCTGCCAAATCGCTATCGTCGGGAAACGATAGATCCAATGAGCGGAACGTTTCGATCGTATGGTTTGTGTTATCGCAAATCGTACAGAGACATCCTACGGAAAGCTGGCCTTCAAACGTTTTCTGTACGAGCGTTTTGGAGCAGTTCGGTGCTAACAGCGGCAGCGTGGTGTGCTGTTGTTGGGGATGCGCGGCGTTTCCATGGAGAAGTTTTTTCTCCTGCTCGTGCAACCGATCGAGTAGGTAGCTGAGAAACTCGGATGAATCCTGTTGATAACCGGGAGCAAAACCTGGCGGTCGGGTCGATGCAAGAACGGCACGTGGTGTCAATTCCGGGCGCCTAGAATGGATCAGCAGGGCAAGAAGCTGCTGAATCTCCGAGAAAGGTGGTGCATCTATCTGTTTCAGCAAAACTTCCGTGCAAAATCTAAATTGGAGAAAAATTGTCATTAATTGAGCAAACGCTTCATTTACCCATATACTCACTGTTTCGTCATAGCCAACGCTTGTACTACGCTGTTCATGTAACAGGTGTTGCCTAAATTGACCAACCCTACGCGAGCGTTCGACCGGATCAAACTATTCTCGACATCCAAGCCATTTTCGTACCTTTCCGAGCAGGCGTAGCTTAGGCGACTGTTCTCCTGTTGCGAGTGTGACAGTTTTACCAAAACATCAGTATAACTAGCAAAAACAGTGCTACGCGACTGTGGCTTACCGATTGTAAATCTCCGCATGATTCCAAGCATTTAATCACTGGTCCAACTTGTTGCTGGTAATGAGGGAGTGGCATCAGCTCCTTACATTGTTTTAATTTTTCCTTTCGTACGTTCAGAATGCAATTTGTTCTACCCTTCGCCTGTAACAGTAAACAAGAGAACAGCATTACAATGCCAGTAATGTTCCGTTTCTGTAAGTCATATTAATTCTTACCAATAGTCCTTCGACCATTTGGATAATCCAAACGTTTAAATTAGGTGCGAAATTAATCGTACACAGCCAGTCGATGAAAACGGTGAGAATTTTTCGGATATGTTCATCTGCCATGTTCTTGGATAGAATCCATGCAACACCTTGCTTCGGTTCCATGAGCGCCAGCATGATCGTAGCAAACGGCGAAGGAAGTTTCTTGACCGACAGTGCATCGGCAATGTACATCTTTTCGAGGCAATCCTTCACCAGCTCGCGGAACGGCTTCCGCTCGACCAGCTGCTGGAACTGCTTCGCAATCGTGTCCGCCAGCGACCGCAGGTTCCTTATATTCTGTTTGGGTTTGGTAATATCGATCTGATCGGACACCAGCAGCAGCACGATGTAGTCGCATATTCTCTGGTACTCGGCCTCGGTGAGAAAGTTTGCATCACCATTGTTGACACACTGCGCCAGGCAGTGCTCCAGCAATACCAGCAAGATTGTCGCTGAATCACTGCCACCACCATTCCCGGAGCTTTGGAACGACGATTCGTTGGTGTTTTGGTTGATAGCCATCGGAATTGTTTTCTCCACCGGAAACACGAGAATTATAGAATCACGAGTTCTCCGAAACGGGGAAAACGATTCGCAAATGTGCCACCAAACACAATCAATTTGATGGCTTTGCTCACAAGATTCCTTCTTCTTTGTACGTCACTCTACAAAATCACTGTTGTGTATTGCTAAAGAAAAGTAGTCTTTTTTGGTGTGTTTTTTTCCATCTGCTTGTCATGTGAAAAATGCATCGGAAATCCAATAGATTGTAGGGAAGGTTGAATCACAGATCTGTCAAGCAGCCATATTGAAGGTTAAGTTTGACGTGTTGGTATACTTTTTCTTAGCGTCCATGACTGTACACATCACATCCACAATTTTGTCATAAAGTTTATTTTATTCTACTATTTTGCAAGACTTTTTACGAGTATTTTACACTGTCAGATTGGCTTCCAAATAAGCGACCATAGCTAAGACTTTTACTTCATTGATATGATCGTTACTGATCTAATTCTATTTCGTTTATAAATGTATCAAACAATAATATCTTAAAATTAACCATAAGTTTTACCACTTTCCAAGGAATTTTTTGTGTGACAAAATTTCTATAAACGGCTGTTTTGAATAACTGACAAACTGTCAATTGTCACTGTCAT
>JXXA01013086.1:0-10496 GCA_000956255.1 Anopheles punctulatus | reverse complement strand
GTGGTTCAGAGTCCGAGACTTGAAACAACGTTGTGCAATCCTAATCAAAACACAAATTTCTCACAGATGTTTTCCTCACAAATACCTACACGCGCAAGATATCGATTCCTTAGTTTATTCTTTATCTTCCATCTGGCATCTGGTCTATCTTATCTGAACTCCCGTTTGCTGTCGCTTTTACGATCATAATTGTCTCGCTTTATGGCCGGCGGTGTAATTCTGCCTCGAACGAAAAACATATTTGCACGATCAAAGCGCATGATGCCGGTGGTGGTGGCCGCTCTTACAGGGCCTGCGTCACGTCCGTATTAGCCACGATCCACTGGCGGTAGAAGGTGATGCGTACGAACACGGCCGGCCAGTCGGTTTCGCAGCCCAGCACCGATCCGAACGAGTACAGACCGACCAACAGCGTGCTGCCGGCATCGACCACCGTCAGCGGACCGCCGACATCACCATCGCACGGTGCCTGAGCGTTCAGATAGTTCAGACAGACCTTCTGCCCATCGATCAGCCCACCCCAGGCCGTATCGTGACAGTCGGCGTTGGTCATAATCGTGTTGCGCACGTACCGCAGCACATCCGAGAAGGACGTACTGGCGTCGGACGTGCGACCGAATCCGCTGACCGTCGCCAGTGCCCCGGCAAAGGTGCGACTATCCGTTGCTGCCGGAAGACGCACCGGCTGGATACGGTCGGTAAACGCGACGGCTTCGGACAAACGAATGACGGCGATGTTGTGACGGAAGATAACACCCAGGAACTCCTCGTGCAGCCGAACGTCGCCGGCAGCGAACGCGATGCGAATCTGGCCGGCTTCGGCTTCGTTCTGGAGGTTGAGCGCACCGAGCACGATCACACCACCGGCCGTGCCCTCAACGCAGACGCCAGCCGTGAGGACGTAGTTGCTTGACAGCAGCACACCACCGCACAGTGCCTGTCCACTTTCCAAGTCCGAGAGTATCGCTGCCTGCGCAACAAGCGGGATCGATTAGGACAATCGCGAAAGGAGCATGCTCCGTGTAGCAGCTTCCCCATACCTGATACGGGATCTGTCCAGCAGTAGCAACCGAACCACCCACAATGCGCACCGACGGTGGCGTCTTCAAACCACCGTACGCTTGTGCCTTGTGCAGCTGCTCGACACGGGCCGCAATGTGCGGAAACTCGCTCAACGGTCTCACACGGCTCCAATCGATCGTACCCTCGAAGCGGGCTCCATCGACGTACCCCACGGCCAAAGCGGCAGCGGCTACCACCGGCACGATCAGCATCCAAGTTCCGGAGCGGAGCATCCTTTCGTTGTTGTGCCCAATTAGCAACACACACGTTCACTGCGCACGACGATTCACTGCAAACTGCATTCGGATGTTGGCTTCGGTTCGGAAGCCTTCTGTCAGCGAGTGCCATAAAGATTGTGACCCCGCTGTATCGAGCATGGGAGGGAGGGGATTCTCCGTCGTGGCTTGTCATCGAAGCTTATCGGGATTCGTGGGCTGTGGTCGAAAATTGGTTTTTAATCTATCACCGTTGGGCGCTGGGCCTCCCTCTCACACGCTTAATCCCGGGCTCGTGTGCGAGTTTTATATCTAGCGTGGGTTTGTCGTTAAGTTGCTAAGACAGGTTCGTTTATTAAAATTTTAGTAGACGGGACGAGAAAAAAAAAGATGTTTTAGACGTTACAAATCCTTACTACATTAGGATACTTGTTTTTAGAAAATTGGTAGAATGTATCCATCGTTAAATAACGACACTAGCGATCAAGATTAAGTTACCCACCATGAAACATTATTTAATGAAAAACAGACCAGGCTCTGAAGATTCCGGATAACCCACAAGAGACGCGAATTTTGAAGTAGATCCATATGAATATTTAACGATAGCATAAAATGATATCTTCGAGAATTGCAATTGATTTCCGCTAAGTATTGAGCAATTCTTGTGAACCTATTCCAAGCAGAATTCTCGGGAATGATTATTATAATTATAATTATTGCAGACACATAATTGCTTTGGAATGTTAAAAATCCTACACTTCGCCTGAAATTGTGTGAAGGTTATAAAGCTGGATAAATAATATGTTGGTTTTTGACAGATACTTGTAATAGTGAGCGTGAGGGTTTTCATTAGGAATTCACGTCGTTTGACGGTACCTATTGACGTTATCCAAAGAGGAAATATTTATTAACATGAAACGTTAAAAACATCAATAATCCGTTTTATCTGGTGAAAACCATAGCGTTTCTTTTTTAATTTAATAGCCTGAAAGTATGCAATCAGCAGGACGTTTTCACGAGCTTCCTGCTTGTGGGTTCTTCTGCCGTCCAATGGCTACTTGATGTAAACGTAAGCTAATACACTATATTTCTTGTGCGAGCAGCTGTATAGTGTCGATTCGTAAGGAAAAAGGTTTAAAACCCTCACTTTCTCTCACTCTTTCTCTCTGTCTCTCTCTCTCTCACTCTGTGATGGAAAATTTGTGTGTCGTTTATCATTCAAATAAGTACTGCTGGGGCGTGTAAAAAGTGTCATTTTTTAAAAGCATCTATCCCCAGGGAAGCTGCTCACGGGCTCCAAGGAGTCACCGGCACTTCCGCGTTCCGCGTACCGTTCGCCTGTTTCCCCACACCTCACAGGCGTGATGACAAGCTCAGCATAAATTTGCATATTCAATAGGTCGTACCGAAGCGCCTGTCAGAAGTGTAATTAATTTACTCCCGGAATCGACTACCGAGCTTAGTCGTACGGCGCGCGCTCTCGGTGGTAGGTGCAGGTTTTTCTCCGGAAAAAAACCGAACGGCTTAATATTTCATCAAAATGGCGTGCTAATTAGTCGTCTCGGCGTGTAGGCATACGGGTGGCTGGTGGCTTGCTAGTCGTGGCGCTTTGGGATGGTGTGTGTTCTATTGCGTGTTCGCATCTCGCAGGCGGACGGGATACAAAAATATTACACTTTTCGTACAGCTGGTCGTACAAACATGCACCCACACGCGTACGTCGTTTGCTGTGCACGTGGTGGAAAAACGTCCTGCAGTGGCTGTTGTTTATGTGTATATGCATTCCCTGCGCTGTATGTGCATTGCATGTGCCACTGAAGTAGTAGCAGTGGGGCGCATTGCAGTTTTATTATTCATGATTCACCGGTGCTCCTTCTGGTGTTTGCTTTGCACGTTCGGGAAGGACAGCAGCGTGTCCTGAGTAGTCGTTTGTGTTCGCACTTGACCGTCCCGGTGCTTGGCGGCAGGAATGCAAGACGGATGCACTCAAGAATGTTCCAGCGGGTAGTGTCACTTCTGCTGTTGCTGCTGCTGCTGATGCTGAAACAGAAGCCGCCGGAAGCCGGAAACTGCATGCATATCAATGGGTTCGAGCGCGACGTGCCGCTGCTCTGCGCCCGGGCAGCATAATTTTGCGCAATAGGGCAGAAACGGCGACAAATTGCTGCGCAACCCGTCCCAAAACCGTCAACCCGCCCGAGCCCGAGCACCCTGCAAAGTGAGCTGTCCGTGAAGTATCGATTCGATTGCACCGGAGCTTTTAAACTAATCGAGATGCGTGAGGAGGAGTGATGCTGAGAGGGAAGCGGAGCATTTGCGGTTGGGTTGGAAACTTTGTCGGAGCAAATTGTCAACACACTTCCACCCGAGCGGAACAAACGAACGACGGATGCAGGAGTTTGGATGGGGGAGCATATTAATCAGAAACCAACAGGTATCATGTTTGTTCACTCAATATTTATTGTGGCTTTATATTGGCAGGGTGCAGCAAGGATATCCGATTGAAATATAAGCGCCAGTGCTGGTCCAATTGAGAAGAGCAACATTCGAAGAAAATCAATCAATTTTACGGCCTACTGGAGCTATTTTTAGCACGGTCGGCCTCATCGTACTCTTTTATTCTACACAGAGCCTCTTAGGCTGGTTGAAATGCTTTGAAAACCGTCGTTTCAATTTTACTATAAAACCCAAATTTATGCACAAGATTTATCAAGTAGATGAATGTATAAAGTAAAAATAAATAATTCAAGAGAAACTCTTTCTTACTAAATGTGTCTAAAAACGTAACGCCTAAAAATGTAACAATCTTAAAATTAAAATAAAACATTAAATCACTACGTGCGGATCAAGACCAGGAACAGTAGCTTAAAGCCGCTAGAAAGTCCTTTCCAGTGGTACTTGCACCGTGTCACACCTTGGGCCGAAGGTGTTGACGGTGTAAAAAAAACACATCCTGCCAAACACACCATCCATGCTACTAATAGCATTCTTGCCTTTTCCACCTTTACAATGCAGCGTAAAAATGTGTCCACAATCCCTGTATCGTCTCGGGAAGGGCATCAAGGAGGGCGGCCACGTACAGCATCAAAGCGAACCGAAGTTAGGGCCGTGAAAAAAGAGTGTCTTTCGCTGTGGAATGTTCACCGTTTTCCTACGTCTGTCTACGAAGCGGGAGAACGTAAAGAATGATGCTCGGAATGGAGAGGATACTTCCAACGGGGAAGTGATTTTATTCGCCTCTTTCTTTTGCTCGCCAGAGCTGGTGGGACTCAACGATCCTAGACATCGTTGTTGCGGGCTTTAATAGCGTTCGCAGGGTATCCTTTCAAATCGACTATCCTTTCCAGAATGTGAAGAAAGAGAGCGGCGCCACGATACAATCACGACACGTTAAATAATCGGTAGCGGCGGCACCTTCTTGCATCCGTTTAATAGCTGCATACTGTTGCCGCGAAAAGAGGGCAATATTTATTTGCCACCGGTGCCAATGCGGTGTGCCTCTTGCGCGTTTAACGAATGGTAAACGTTGCCGTTCATTAGCCAGCAGGACGTTCTACCCCGACGAGGGAACGCTGCCATAGCGCTTGTTGAGCGAATTTTTAATTCCCATCATCATAGGGTGTTTTGTTTGTTGAAGGCGAAGCACGGTGCCCTTCACACAAGCTAGTCCACTGGTTAGTGCATTGCTGACAAGCACACAAACGCATGCACACCCACACAAAACTGGCTGAGTACTTTTCGTGCATCATTCATGAGACTGCTGGCGGAAAGTCACTTAGCTTTTTGAAGGATAACTTTTGCTTCCACCCGGCGGCTGCCGGGGCATAGGATTCGCGTTTGGGGGGATGGATTTACGCTTCGCTAAGCCTCTGCTAGTGAGATCCATTTCCACGTTTTTTTCCCCCCGGACTAGTTGTCGTCGTCGTGTGCTTTTCGTGGGTGTTTTCGTTACTTATCTTCAGCTTACAAATTCCGCTTTATGTACCGGCACTAGAACTGCTGCGCTTGCCAGTGATGCTCCGAGTTTGGGGTAATTTATTGCAGCAGCATTTAGGCGCTTTTTGCTAGCGATCACAAATCACGGCTTAGGAGTTTGCCCCCTCCCACTCCCCTCGGGCTCGAGAAGCACTAATTCTAATTAAGCTCGCCATGTTTGTCGAGTGTCCTGGCCGACTTTCAGACACACTTTAAGTACTTGTTTGGATGGTTTAAAATCATTTTGAGATACAATAGAGCATAATAATAATTGTTTCTTGTTAGATTAAAGTATGATTTACCTTACTGTCTGGCGTTGCACTGATCTGTACGACATTTAGATGGTACGAAATTTGAACTGTTCAAGAGCTGAAACTGAATTGAATAGAAACATGGGTGAACTTGGTCTGTACTGCAGGGGAACGAAATTTGTACATTTTGTTCCTTTACGCGGTATAATCCTAAGTTTTTTTTAATACTAACCTCTAGTTTTTTTTTAAAGTTCGTCCAGAATGTCTGACGTTGCTAGGCCAAGTGTACTACGTTGGTAAGCTATGTACACTATGTGTGCTTATCTACAGCAGCGAATAAACTGGCTTGAGTGACAGGACACGATACAGCTGACAGCTGTCAACGTGTGCTTATACCCAGTACCTCTATGCATAACATTATTTATATGACTTAGAATGGAATGACATGTTTCGATTTCGATTCCAAATACTTCTTAGGCTTTGACAATGATAATAATAAATTAAATGAAATAATCATTTTGATTGCTATCAGATGGACATAATCAAGTTTTTCGAGTTTATTCGTAACTGCAATCTATTCAGCGTGTAAGCGTTTATGACATAATGGCCCGATTACCCGGTGGGGAAAACGAAAACTAAAGCCATAGCCACGCTAATTCACGGTTTCAGTGGTGATATGAGACTAATCGCAACCTGCTGTCATTGTCCGCCATTGATTGATGGCTGAACAGGTTTAATTTTCACCTGCACCCAGCGACGCCCGCTTCTTTTCGTAAGCAAGCGGCTATAAATCTCGTTTATGGTTCGTGATGCGCAACGGGCGCCACGAGCGCGGATAATGTAATTAGCGAACCGCGTGTGTGGGTGCGTAAGAACGCCCCCGGCTGGCTTATTTTAATGAAGGCGGAAAGAAGAGCCATTCGGGTATTTTGGGGAACCGAACCGAAATGTCATCAATGCGTCGTACACGGAACGAACGACTTCCGCCAAAAAGTTTCGCACGCACGCACGGATGTTCCGTTGGAACCACAATTTGTTTCCACCCAACCACCGACCGTCCTTGGGAGTTGCTTGTGCGTGTGGAGCGTGGGAAAGCCGCTCAACCGGCCCACCCGAGAAGCGAGAAATGTGTCAAGGCGTTAATTGAACCTACAACGAAGGTTGCGTGCGTTCGTGTGGCTACGTGCGTTTCCTTCTCGCGGAAAGCTGCCGAGGGGGAAGAAAGGGGAAAAAGGACAAACGCGGGTGGCTTGTTGTGGGATCTTCGCAATGGCCGTAATTTACTGGGTTTAATGAAGGCAAACTCGTACCCGAGCCTTCGCCGAATAACACGTCAGTGATCTGTCATCTGTCCCTGCAAGCGAAGTTGTATCAAATTTCACCACTACGCTACTACGATAAGGTTTGAAGATAGTCATTAATTAGAGTATTTGCAACGCATACCTGTTCCCGAGACCCATTTTCTGGGGACAGGGTTCGATGTTCGATAAAAACACGTCCTCTCCTCGTCGCTGTCTGCAGAGAAAGCAACAGTTCTAGCAGATGAAGGCTGCGCTTCCCGGCATGCTAATGTGGCCCCAGAAAAGCTATCAACTTATGGAAATTGTTATCAAACGAGAAGTGAAAGAGATCGCCAGAGCCGACAAGTTGTTGCTCAAAGCCTGCACATGATTAGCATATTAAAAATGCTTCTATGTGCGCTCCGTTTACGGTTCGGTTGTTAAAAATATAGCAGAAATCCTTGCCCAAGGACGAGAGAAGTGTTTTGAAATTTAATCAAGCCTTCAGTAACAAACATGCAAGCCACCCCCCAGTTGAAAGGTACCGTAAACTTTCTTGGCAATTTTTAAAGCAAACAATCGACGGCAGATTGTTGACGTCTCTTAATACCTTGAGTTTGACGTAGAAAATCCTGCCTGCCAGGGTTTCGAGGTGTAATTACGGCTTATGCATACAGGTACGGACCATTAGGCGTAGGACGGGCACACAACGATCACCTCGCCGTAGTATGGTGAGCCAATCGGCACAAGGTAGCAGCTGCTGCCATCAGGACGATAACCTCTTCACACGACGAGCAGCACATGGTGATGACAGAAATAAAACTTTACCCACACATTCGTTCATTCTTACACTCTTTTCTCTCATCCACGGAATGAGATTGAACATTAAGTTATAACTTAAAAAAGTTAAATATTTATGGTTTAGAGAAAAAGAAGATGAAATAGGTAGCCCCAAAAAACTTCAATAGAAAAATACATCTTCTAGCTAGTGAAGAACTAGAATTTTGATTGTTTTGATTCTAATAATGCGATTTGCCAATGTCACATTTCAAAACAACGGCTACTGCGGTAGAACTTATTTTGTGGTGTTCAACTTTTTTGTTCAGCTTTTTTGTTGTTTTTTTCTTATTCATTGTGAGAGATGATGAGTGAGATAAAATAAGTGAGGAGTGAAAGATGATGAGTGAAAAGATTAAAATCGCGATATGATTCAGCAATAAACAATAAAAAAAAACTTCTCATTTTTCGATTTTTGGTAAACTATCGAAATGCATCGAAACTCCACATCAAGGATACATGCTGTACCGTGCCGCATGCTTCAGTGCTCGAAAAGGGAACTTCAAATCAAATCAAGAATCAACCCGATGCTGCAGCTGCCTTTTCTCAATAGACTCGACTGTAGTGCGAACGTTCACCTGGCAAGGAAGCTTTCACCTTGCAAGCGTATGTGGGCTCAAATCCGAAGGCAGGAGATGTATTGCAAATGGAATTCTCTGTTGCCACTCCCTACCCTTTTCCGAGTGATTGGCGGTGAAGCATCCGCTTGAAAGAGGGTCGCGCGGGGTGTGATCTATCCATCCTTTTAGCGCAGAACCAATATTGTATTATCTTCCTGTGTCAATATTGAGCCCGGGACTCCGGGGAGACACGAACCGGTTGTGTTTGGATAAGCATTTCCTTCCACCCGAACCGGGCATGCACGAGTGGTGGTGGTCCTCTTTTCCCCGGTTTGCTGTTACAATTTAATGTCGTACCTTCGTACCGGTCGCCCCTTCTCACCGTTTGTCGTTTTCCATTTTCTTCATTTTACAGATCCGATCGTGCCATGCGTAACCCGATCGAGGAGGGTAAGGTGAAGTCGTTCAGCAGAAGCAAGGGTCACGGTTTCATCGTACCGAACGCCGGCGGTGACGATATCTTCGTACACATTTCCGAGTAAGTGCACAGATATGCGTAATATCTCCGGTTTGCTAATAATGTGCAACGGTTCGTTTGCTTTCTCGTTCCCATGCATCGACAAACAGCATCGAAGGCGAGTACGTGCCGCTGCCGGGCGATGAGGTCAGCTACCGGCTCTGTTCGATTCCGCCCAAGTACGAGAAGGTGCAGGCCATCCACGTGCAGATAACGCACCTAACGCCGGAAAAGCATTCGCGCTGGGAGACGAGCATGGGCCACGATGACGGGCACCGGCTGCATTAGGATCGGTGGACCGAACCGGCGCCGGATCAGCCGCCCCATCACCCGCCGGTGATGCACGATTCGCGCCGGTGGCCCGAAATATCGTTCGATTTTGCGTAGGAAGCAGTCGTTGCAGTCGCAGCAGCAGTAGCAGCAGCAGCACCACCAGTGCAAGTAAGATCATTCTCGTGCGGCAAATGATCAACAGCAGCGGGGCGCACTTTACATTGACCGTCGGAATATGTTCAGTATTTACGTTTACTCATAAACGCTTGCCCTCTCATAGGGAAGTGGTTGTGTTTTTTGTTTTGATTATTATAACGCGCGCCGGAGAAGTTCGCACAAAACACACGCACACACACACAGACAAACAATCGATTCGTGCATCTTTTCATCTTCTTGGTTTGGGAAATTTGGCACCGTGTCGGAAAAAGAACAAGAACTGTGTGTATATCTGCGTGCGATGAATGCCAGCGCTGGATGAGCGTATCTTTATAGGAGAACAAACAGTGCAGACAACAACGGACATTAATTAATAAGTGAAAAGCATGTGGGGAAAGGGGATGGAGAATGGAAGGGCACCACGCTAAAGGTGAACGTAAGGATTAGCCTTAGGATAAACCATCGCATCAGCCACAGCCACCGCCAAAGCAGCCGCAGCAGCTGTTCGAGCGAAGCAAAAGCGAAACCACCATGTAACAAGCAAAAAAAAACCGTCATAAAATTGCATCCTCAGCTTTGCGATTGTCTCTTCTCGTCTTCTCCTCCGGAAGGGGAGAGGGGGTGGAAAAACTTTTTCCTCCGAAGGAGCGAGCGTGCCCAACATAATAGCGCACACGGACCGATTTCTTACTCTTATCGCTAATTGCTCTCGTTTTTAGCAAGTCTGTGTTTTCGTGTTGGTTTTTTTTCTCGTCTCCCGTGTTGCTCGTGCCGTTTGTGCTGAGGTAGCGCTTCACGTGAAAAAAATTTTTGCTAGAAGATATAACTCAGGTTGACGCAAAACTTGCCGATTAGGAGACATCTATACGATCTTTTTATGTGTTTAATCTCCCCCCCCCTTCCCCCGCAAGCAGATACCGATGAAATGAATTAGATCTATTGTACAACGAACAGAGAAGATTAAACAGAGCAGGAGTAGCAAGTTTGGTGCTCCAATCGGCAATCAATGTCATTCCGTGACAGTGTTCGGCTAACTGAGAAACCCTCTCCTTCAGCGTTCGGTGAAGTTGGCAAGCAAAGCAAAAAAAAACCATCGTTTCAAATGTTTCCATACTCGTGTGCGCGTACGGTATTTGTTTTTCGTTGCACGATGAAAGAAAACTGTTTCTCCACGCCTAGGTTCGCATATTTTTCTCGCGTAGCAGCACCTCTTCCGGCTGCAACCACCCACACGGAACGATGCAGGGCAGCAGCAGCTGCAGTAGCAACAGAAAAAGCCATCCAAGCAGGCGGAACACATTTACTTACCAGAGATATAGGGAAAGAGAGAGAGAGAGAGAGAGAGAGAGAGAGAGAGAGAGAGAGAGAGA
>JXXA01013084.1:0-17231 GCA_000956255.1 Anopheles punctulatus | reverse complement strand
TATCGTGAGACATTACGGGCGAGTACTTATCGCGCGAACAATTAACACATTCTTATCTTGATCGTGCACTCCTGCAGGGCAACGTGGAGAGTACTAAATTAGCGTCCATCGGGTGTCCCATTTCCATATCATATTGTTGCTGCTCCCGCATGTGTGTTTTAAACACCGGTTAGTGGTTGTCAACAGCTGTTCTTCACTGCCGAACGGGTGGACGTGGGCCTCGCAGTAATTAAGCCTCCAGTATTACGCTGCAGAACGGTTGCAGAAAGAGGCCAATCGAGGTACCAGATCTACCGACTTCCCCCTTCTCGGCGGCACTGATATTGGCACTCTACGGTGCTGGTAGCATTCGTGTGCGCAGTCGATTGACATTGACCACCGTGTGGTATGCGGTGGGATAATAACATGCAACACCAATTCCGTTTCAATGTCGGCCATTTTTAAGTAGCGCATGTCACTTTGATGTTTTATCTGCCCTGCAGGCCTGTCTGTGCTAAGCCTCTGAGGCATGGGCCAAACTGGAGGCTGTTGGAAACAAACAGTGGACGATTTAAGTCTAGAACTCTGTGCGTTACGTAACACCAACGCGGGCTCTAGCGTCGAGCGTCCCATTCTAATTCTCATTTTCATGTTTTGTACTGCTTACTGCTGCTTCTTAGAGCGAGATTAGACCGGGATGCTAGTTCCCTGCTTGTTGTCGTACTCGAAGCAATCAATCACTGTTCCTCCGGGAACGGATAGGGGCAACTGGTTCGTAAACATAAAATGGTACGATTTAAAATCGCCCACGTCCGACCAAACATACCGTTCAAGATACTGCCTGTTAGATCGGTTTGGGGGTACATATGAAGAACAAGGTAACATGGGCTTTACCCTACTCTCGGAGCGCTCGCCTTGGCCGCGAGAGTGTTGCCACCTTTAGTGGCTTAGTGAGCGTCCTTCAAGGTCGCTTTGGGAAGCGATCCTCCCGCTTGCCGCCGTTCTCCGTCCGCATTGTTCCGGTTATCCTTTGGCACCTGCTTAACAATCCTCCCCCAGCAGCGTGCCGATTGATTTATGAGCAATTCTATTCAATTGCTGCAACCTGCGAAGTGACCAGCACCTCGCGGGGACCAGCTTGAGAAACTGGGCGAGAAAAAAAAATCGCAAACCTGTTCTATCGGGCGTTTCCTAACCCTCACTCCCGCGTGTACTCACTCGCATTCTAGTGTGTATTTCAAGAGCTAAGGTCACCACAACGGTGCCGAGTGCTTTAACAATTAGCCTGCCCCGGGTACGCTGGTTCCAGCATGTGTGTATGAGGCTCGAGGTTTCAAGATATTGGACACCGGACCGCAAGGACGCATGTGGGAACATGGTGCGCATTCGGTTCCACCGGTGGCCGAGGTACCGAGAAGTATGTCTTAATGTGGCGCATGACACTTGGAATGTCGTCCCGGCTGACTTAATGATCCACGACGAGCGCACAGTGTGCCCGCCTCGATTGTGTCCCGTTTGTCACACATAATAGTAGGTTTGTGTTTGAAAACCTCTCGACGGTACGGCAATATGACAACGATCATAAACCGAACGAAACGGAACGGATTTCGGAACTGGCTCAATCATGCGTGAAACGCGATCCGGATGGTTTGTGCAACGGAGAACGCAATCGAACGCCAGGCCGATTTGGCGAGACCCCCTGCATGTCATTAGTAGCGGGCTGGTAGCTACGTAAGCCGTCAGTTTGTATTTATTAGCAAACGCAAACCGGTGGCCCGGCTCGGCGGTGGTAATGCATGCTTTTGGCGCTAGTGTAATGTTATGCCTGCGCGTAGGATGGAAAGTTTGTACGGAACCTCGTAGGAAGTGAACCGTTTAGTGGCGGTTCGGAAATGTCTTCCAGCTAGTTGGATTTGATGTCGAAGTTTTATGGCGTTGTTCGGAGCGCTGAGACTCTAACTGGAGTAGACTCCTGGATACATTAGTTATGGCTAATTGGAGACTATTTTAGGAGAAAAAAAACAGGATCAATGAAGTTTCTGGAGGAACTTCAGTGAGAGATTCGAAAATGATTGATCCTGTATGTTTTTCATCAAATTACAACCCAGAATCAAATTTTGAAGATTAAATTCGACTTTGAAGGTAAAGCCACTCTAATCTACTAACAATACCAAGTAGATGAGTAGGTACAGGCGATCAAAAGTAGTGAAAATTTTCCATCACCTTAGCTATCGACTAGATCTAGATCCCACAGCATCTAACCTTCGGCCACATTCAATCTACCACAAACGACTTCCGCCGAACGCAACCTTGCACACCGCAGAAATAAATCGCAACTGGAACCTCGCCCCAAAAACTCATCCCCTGTCCACCCCGAGACAGCTCATTTCCTTCAAAATATCTTCAAAATATTCAACACCGACTGATGTCATCGAAACTGACCGTCAAAAGCCTCATAATTTGCGCCGCCCCAAGTCCGAGAAAATCCCAAACACCGCGCCAGGTTGGTGCGGTCCGGAAGGTTACGATCAATCATTTCGTGTTGGTTTGGGGCACGCGCGCATACGCATTCCAACAAGGAACACGCACGCTCCATTCTGTATCGTTCACCTCGGTGGATCTGACCGGACTGGATTTGATTTTTAATCATTGGACATCCATCACCGAACGTGCCGGCAACCAACACAACAATGACGGATGAGACGACGACAGATCAGGTGTAGGAACGTCCGCTCAACTCGTCCGCCTAGTCCTTGGCATTATTTCAAACCATCAGCTCTTGGGACGCCCATCGCTGATGAAGATTGATACGCGGGACGGATTAAAAGCGCGGAAAGAGGGAACAAAACAGCCGAACTAGTTTCCGAGCGACTTGTGGCGACGGAATGCATGCAATTTCTGTCCCCCACACGGCAAACCGGTATCGAGACTGCGGCGCGACATCTTCCGCATGAAAAATGGACCAATCGCCAATGGCGCGTGAGATTTACTTTTGCTTTCCGTCGAAGCGAGCGACCGACGTTACGACAGCGCCTGGGCTGATCATTATGACATCGGCGATGTTTCCATCCATCTCTGTGCTTCCTCCTTCCGCCCATCCGTATTTGGACTCCCGGATCGAAAGCGTTTCCTCACTAGCTAACTGGCCCTTTTTCGATTGATGGATCATGTTTCCGAACCGAGGCACGATAGGGCCAGAGCGCTCTGTGCGAGGTTTAGTGTGTCATTGTGTGTGTGTGTGTGGAGTGAGTCAAATACGTTTCCGGAGCCAGTTTGGAATGTTTGAAATTATGTCACAAGTAGCTCCTGATGTCCACCCAGTATTTCACAATTTCGTTTACAAGAGGGGTATTTTTTTGTTTGGACTTTTAGGATTTGCTAGCTCCTAAGTTAGCCTTCTTCGACGTCAACCGGTTGCCCATTTTCCTCCCCCCCCCCCCCTCCCCCCCGAAGTCCTCAGTACAAATCGTGCACAAACTTTCAACATGTCAAATGTCATTTCCGACTTCAACCAATAATAAAACTACTGCTAGTGCAGCTGAAGTCAATGCAGCAAATTTACGTCCCACAAATGAAGATCGTTATCTCATTGTTATTGTGGTCCAAAAAGCAAAAAGCAAGACACCACCATCGCGCGTTTGTCGTGAGCATGATCCAAAAACCGATCCACCGGTCGCATTGCATAACGTTCGGAAAATGGCTGCGACACGCGACTTCACCGTTCGGAACTGAAATGGTTTCCCGCTGCCCGTGGCTCTTCCGCACCCGGGGCCGGCTTGCCTGTTTCGATTTCAATCACCAACCATAAAACCACCATAAAATCAAACGTTTTACACAACTAAAAAACCGACCCGAGCTGTTCCAGCTGTGATTCAATATTTGTATTGAGCAGCGAGCAGGTGAGCATCTCCGCGCGGCTTTTCGTTCACGAAGAGGAGCGAACATAATACGCTGCCTCATTAACAAGCCCTCAATAACCACTGCGCTCGTGGCACTCGAGCGAAGAAAGCGATCCCAGCGGAAGTGTGTTAGTCTGCTCACTGTGAAGAAAATCCGGACCTAGCGTACGAAGCATTGCGCATCAGTTTACGACAAATCGGGCCCAAGGCACCATCTCCATCATCCCCCACCCCGTTAAGATGGTGCAAACGCGATAAGCGATACGAGCGGCAGGAACACTCGACGAGCAAGGCTCGTTAGCCAAAGGCTCCACAGGACCTCACCGCCGGTGCGTAAGTGAATGTAATCCAGCGTTTCCGGGGAGGGATAGTTCATCAAAATATTGCTGACAGAACCGAGCATGCTGCGACGGCAAGCGCTTCAGCTCCAATCGTCGTGGCCAACTGGGGTGTGTAAGCTACACCGCAAAGAGCTACGCTACTGACAGCTGGTCGCACCCGCTGGGCTGTTGTTTCAAAATTGCCTCCATATCGGTAACATAACAGCCGGTGTGGCTTTTGTTACGCCAGTAGGAAGTTTTCGAAGGCTTGGGTGGGTTAGCTTTTAGCGTGTCATGTCCGCGGTGCTTGGATATATTTTGGAATTGTATGACAGGTTTTGCGCGCAAAAGACAGGTTTGGTCTAAAGCCATAAGTCTTTGGTCACATGGTTTGGTGTAGGCAAAATGGAACATGTTCGAAATCTTGGGCACCTGAAATACATGGTACAACTAAACCAATTATACTCTTGGACCAGCTCAAGAAGATACAATCTTATTTGAACAAAAAACCCCAAATCCAAGAGCCCACAAAAAAAAAGGTATTTAAAAAAGTCTTCAGTTTTCGATGAAATCATTTCTCCAAGCAACCTTGACGCTATGCTCCAAGTTATTTAGTACCACCATGCAGGACGACTGTAAGCTCGCAAATAACTCACGCTCGTAATGCGATTAAAAACAATAGTGACACGGTGAAAACCAAATATGGAAATCAACGTTCACCCAAAGACGCTCATGACTCATCTCATTTGCGCGGGGAGGATTTTAATTCCTGTGGTATAATTTATTTGTTTATCATTCATTAAGACACTAAACGCTGCTTTACGAGAGTGCCTGATAGTAATCAGCTCATTTCGCACCGATCCGAAACCGATCGCACAAACAACGCGTTTTTGAAACACTTTTTCGGCGGTCCTGTGTCTTCCCAGCAACCTGTGCGAACGTCAGCCGTCGTCGAAGAGAAATAGAAAATGTGTGCTCCAAACCGTTCCGGCGGTAATAAATCTTATCGATGGTACAGTAAACGGCTGCGCGTTTGCTTCGCCATCGCAGTCACGTCGCAATAAATATTGCGCTGGAGGAATGAAACACTGTTCGGAACCCATCTGCATTCATATTTTTACCCCAATCGCTCAGAACGCCGCGGGTGGGCAGGGCAGCTCAGGCTGGAGGAATGGAAGCCTAGTGCCGGCAGGACTTCCGTGTGCATTAGTTTTATTTCTTCTCCCGCGAATCTATGCGTGCTACACACACGTGCACACTCACACGATAACAAACGATCGACGGGTCAAGCGCGAAGGCCATTACGGCCATAAAACAAATATGTTTAGACACAACCATTGCTCGCGAGCGTCGCTCGCATGGTGTGGCCACCGCGAGCCCGTCATCAATCGGGCGATACGTGATTCATTCGACAAAAAATCGATCACCGGTTCTGGTAGCGATTATTAGCATAAAAGGCAGCCGCAACGCCGACTCTTCTAACGAAGATTTCGAAGAAACCGCCCATCGAACTAGGGTTCTCAAGGCCCAATCGGGCTCCCGACGGTTGCGGCTCTTCAGCACGCACTGTCAAAATGAAGGGTTGGGTCGCAAACTCAAAACATGTTATTTATTTCTTCCTTCCTGATTGTGTCCAGTTCCCATTCGCATACATCAGCCTCCGAGCGAATGAAACCAGACATAAATCTTCCCCGACGGCGTTGAAACAATGCGATCTTTACACCCGTATTACCATTTTTCAAAAACCCCTCGCAAAGTATGTCACTTTAATCAACACCTGATCTGAAATGTGGGTTTGAGTTGAAACGTCGCCCCAGGTGATGACCGTAAATCGACCACCGATCGAGTACCGATGATCCACGACCTTTCCGAGAGGGATATCTGGCTGATTGGCAGAGATATGCTGAGATATTCGTTGGAGTACGTTCTGGCCCTACCATGTCTTCCACGAGCTTGTTTTGCTCCATCTAATCGTTTCATTCTACCACCTGCGCACATAAACAGGGCAAACATGAGCCTTAAGCGCCGATTAGAATCTCCAATCAAGCCGAGCTGCCCACAACTGCAAAGATCTTAGCGAACGCTATGCTGGGCTCGACGTCTTCAAGCCACGTGCAGCCGGCCAGCGTGGACAGGTGTTGAAAATTGCGTTTCGCTCGAAGGAACTAATAGTATTAATCGAATGTATGTCAACCGGGCGCGTGTACCTATTAGGTTAAATAATTTACACAAACATGTCGTGCGGTGAAGAATTGCAAGCTATTAGTTGAACACGGGTGAGAACTGTCACGGGACAGGCATTACAGACAACAACAACAAAAAGAGATCCTTGCTAGCTTAATACAACAGTGTCCTACTTAATTAGGCTTATTTACTGGCCAAGCTACAAAGTTCAAATCTATCATTACGGCGAGGGACCCATTAGACAACGGACTCGATTTACATTCGGATGGACTCAAGAACGTGTAGCCACCGATCAGCTACATTCCAAAGGCCGCACCGAACGCAAGGTCATCCCGAAGCCAAGAAATGTACCCGTACAATCGAAATGTAGAGCACGTTCGGTGCAGGTGAGTTGAGTTATTTAAATTATAAATTAAATCGCTCGGTTACCACCGCGACTGGTTGCTCTCTTCCTTTGAAAACTTGCAGCACGCAACGAACACACAACTCAACACAAACCAGCACTAGCTGTCAAAGCAGCGGCTGGCAAGCGCCGATTTGAGGTTATGTTTTGCATCTCGCTTGCAAAACCGATCCGTCTGTCCGTCCCGGGCCGTGTGAAAACGGTCGTTCCGGTGCAAAGCGGCGGTCGGTCGATATTTAGAGCACTGTTGACGGTGTTTGTTTGCAGCCGTCAGGTGCCCGCGACCTTCAATCTAATTACATACGTGGTAGCCGAGCGGTCTCCTAGCAACGGAGAACAAGTGCTGCAATCGATCTTTGGGTGCTTTGGTGTTGTGCTGTGGTCGACGCGACGCGATGCGAAGAGCTGTGTGGCGAATCTTGGTAGCAGCGTGCCAGGTGTTGATACCGCTGATGAAACTGACTCTTAATTACCATGCATTAGAGCGTGGGTATCGCAGCGAGTCTGCAATCGCCCAGCTCGAACAATTGCACTGCCTGTATCATACTGCCGGAAAGATCCGCGGCGTGGTGTTGCGCGGAACTTGACAGCAACACAATGGACGCGCCCGGCAATATTGTGCAAGATGCTACGTTCTTTGTGAATGTTTCCTCACGCAGGCTACGTACCTCATCGTGGATCTCCTCGTAGACCAGTCCCTGCGTCGAGTTCGGATCGGACCGGACGTTCCACATCCGTAGCGAGTGCGCACCACCACGCAGCAGTCCCTCCGTCTTCTTGAGCGTCAGGTTGACGTTCTCGCCGAACGCATCGAACGACACGCGGTGCTCGTTGATGTCGGCTATACTGACGCCACCTTCCATCGGTTCCAGGGTGGAGGAGTCATCCACCCGCGGTGACTGCTGCTGCTGCACCACAGGACCCGCTTCGAGCGGGATGTTAACCTGTCGCTGTGGTTTCGCCGGCAGCTCGCTCACCTTCTCGGTGAAGCGCACCTTGCTGAGGTCCTTCTTGACGTGATGGCTGACGGGGGCCGCATCCGGGCCAGCCAGTGCGTTCCCTTGAGACGCAGAGGACGCGGCCGAATCGACGGCCCGTTTCCGCCGGGAATTAACCAGAACGGGCCGGTTTGTGTGGTGTGTTAGCCGAACGAGCTCGTAGTGTGGCACCAGGTCCGCGTGCTCAACGTGGAACACCTCCTGGAGCTGTGCGGCGGACATTTGAAGATGGATCTGAAAATAACGCGGAAGAGCAGCAAATTACTTACTGTTGTTGGAAACTCTGACATGTGTGCCTCTCAAAATGAGAGCGGGAGATATTACGGCAGGATAAATCGGGATATAAAAGGAAATGACCGTAACGTGGAGACCCTTTTGAACAAAAGAATTGAAATCACCTCACGGCAGACAAGAAAAAAACCATTCGTTAATTTATTTTCCCTCAGTTTTTTTCACGTTTTTCGCGTTATTCTCGGCACAAAATATTGTACTATTCGAAAATCAATATGATCTAACTGTAAGGCTTGAATCGCTGTTCGCATTTCCCAGCCTACTCTTCCAACTGTTCGAGCATGTAGTGTCATAAATTATGCCTACGTTCAAACCTGATCCAGATCAACTTCTAGCCCGGAGTCTAGGGTACCGATTTGTTTGCAAATCTGATCTAAAAAAAATTGTTTTAGCGCTGCCGGCGGTTCGGTTCGATAATCGACTGTTAATGGACCATTTATTACCCCTTTGCGCTCTGGATCGCCACCCTTTAGGCGCCTATCTGAAGCGTGGTAAGCACGAACCAAACACTTTGAAAGTGTGTGATTGATTCGGTTGGCAGCCGGTACAATTGTATGGCCGAGCGTTCCTACTCGGCCTTGCGCTCCACTATCGCAACCTCCACGTGTCACGCCTGTCCCCGGCGTCTACCACCAGGCGCATGTTTGCACGCAACACGATAGAGGCAATTGTTTGCAAGAAAAAAAAACACACACACACACGAGCTCGCAAAAGTAATCCCTTGTTTTCTCGCTTTCGTTTTGCAGGATCGTTCCATGGCGAGCACTCCTGACATACAGGAGTTGAACGAGAGCGTATCTACAAAACGCGCAGAATTGCAAAACGGTTCGCTTCAGACATGCAAACAGATGCGTTCTTCCGAATTTGAACTCCACCAGGAGACACCGTATCGCGCGTTTAAACCAAACCCGGAAGTGTTGAATCCCGTACGTACTATCCTCCCATCGGCCTGACGTTCAACGAAACAAATGGCGGATGCCATTTTCCAAAACAAAACACCCAACAAACGCAACATTCCCAAGCCGCACGACCCGTGCAGCAGCAGCAGCAGCAGCAAAATTGTCTTTATCAGCGTTGCGTGCACGTAACCTTCGGAATCCCATTACAGCTCGCACTATCGTACAGCAGGCAAAGGTGCTCCGGAATCTCCGGGCGCGGATCGTGTTATCGATGCAAATTTTGCGCATTGCGAGCGAGTGAACGAAATCCGGCCGGGTGCGCAACGTGAAAACAAAAACACACACACACAAAAACATCGAGGTCAATTAGCGCACGGGGAGAAGGTGCGGGGAGGCCGTGTGATTATGTAAACACGAGCGAATGCGATTCACGCATTACGATGCAAGCGCACCCAGTGAGAGGGAATGAGTTCACGGGTGTTCCGTGGTGGGTGAGAGGAAGTTAAAGCTGCAGCAAAACAACGTTTGGATGAGGAATCGCTGATTTACGCAGTGCGGGAAGATTTGTTAGAAAGCGGAAAAAACAATCGACGTCAATTGATGACTAAAAATCCACAGAAACAAAATTCTGGAGACCAATTCCAATTATAAAGTAAGAGTAACATTCCTATAAAATGTATCATCTTAGCTCGTTGATAAACTGAACGAAAAAATTGCGCTTAAATAATAATTTCAAAAATGATAAAACTGCTCCACAATAACGACGTGAAATACTTCATTCGCCATTCAAGTGTTTTGTACAGTCGATTTGACTTGTTGCATCATTAAAGAATTTTGATAGCAATTAGTTTCCCCCCTTCCCGTAGACTATGTTGCCAATTTAATTAACCACAAAGTGTATCCTCTCGTAGGCAAAAGATACATTTTAAGGTAGCGATGTTATAAAACAACCGGTCCTCACCCGGACCAATCGCCTTCAGCCCCGCTTAGACGTGCTCCATGACATAACAAATTGCGACCCGTGCCGCGTTTACGCTTGTCATTGCGAACACGAACAGGTGCCGGTGCGCACAATCTTCACCGGGTGCTTGCAAGGAATGCCCGGCCATTATGTGCTGCTAGGAATAATATCACGCTAAGAAGTGCAGTGCCAGTATCGGCAGAAATTGGAGCTCATTAAATGGATCAACTATGGTAATAGTGACGTGATGAATGATGATCGAGTGAATGCTATTTTTGTAGGGAAACTCTTTTCGACTTTTAAAAAGAAAAAACCTTTCCCAAAATAACGACACTAAATGCCTTCGAATTCGCTCTTCAATAACCTAGACCCAGACCCTAGGCTGGCCAGACGAACCCACCGGTGAACAGTTCGATACCGGTTTTGCTGGATGTCCTTCTCACATCGCAGGCACCACAGTTGTTGTTGTTATCCTTCACGTGGATCTAAATTTGGGTACGATCTCCACATCACACACACACACACACACACACACACATACAAACACGGTACGCGATGCATTACGCATTGTGCACGACACACAGACAGAAAGCGGTGCAAATAGCTCCGGTTGGTATTTATAGGGTGAGGGCGACTTACGCGAGGCAATAAATAAATCAAAAATAAACGTATGCCCTTCAGAACCCCATAAAAAAAAGCTTCAATGGTTCATTTTACTGTTGTCGTATGATAAATTATAACGTAAATCCTTATTTGAAGAAGATAGAACAGGATCGATCCAGAATTGGAAGGTTCTATTCAAAATCCTTTTCAATTAAAAAAAAAAACAACACACTTGGGTCACATTGACGCTTGAAATCTCTTAGCTAGATGCTAATCCGACATGAAACTGTTTCATTTTGTCACCGAACCCGGTATCTTTGTCAGTTCGTGACTGACGCATCATCTCCACCACCGTGTCCAGCACGTAAGACGCACCCGACCAGCTGATGCGTGAAAAGCGTGCGGTGCGAACGTGCCAGCAATCAATTACAGGCCCGCAGACATAAGCCAGTCACACGGATGAAGGTGTCATCACAATCCGAGTCCGAGGGCTGTCGGAAACAAGTGCCTCCAGCTGATAACAACCTCCAGCAAGGCGCGTTGGCTTGTAACCAGTGACAAATGTCACGAGAATCATGAGACATCTTAATCTCCACTACCCACCCCACATCGGATCTAATCGGACGTGCCCAGCCGGACAGATAACATCTGCGGGCTGTAACACGAAACGGCTCTGGTGCTCGAACCGCTGTGGGAAAGGGAAAAGGCACGTCACACTGCCACCGGGCGTATAATTGTGGGAAAAAGCGGAAAACCAATCAACCGACCGAGTCCGATTCTTTGACCGGTGCGGCTCCCACTATTGGATTACTCAATCTCGTCGTGGCTGCACAGAACGACAGAAGGAAGATGGAAGAAAATAAACACAAACTCAGCCCACTGAATCGCACCCGGTCATTATCCCGTGCAACGAAATGACAACAGGGGTATTTATCGTCGAAATAGAATCATTAATTGGGCCGCACGCCACCACCGGTTATGAGAGGATTACGCGATCCAAAGGCCAAAAAAAGCGTACAGAGAAAATATGTCAACTCGGAACTCTGTCAATTTATGGTGCGTGTTTATATCACGAAATAAAATGTTCATATTTTTTGCTCGTCTGCGACGGGGAAACAAATAACTTCCATTTGTTTGCGCACTCTTTAGGGGCATAACTTCAAAACGAAAGTGAAATAATGCAAAACTCGCTTAAACGGCTTTGCCTTTCTGGTGAATTTCAATTTCACTTATCCCTTGCTTTCATCGCACGGTGAGCCTTGGTTCTGTGCTGTTTTCAATTATGAAGCTGTCCATTATGCTACTAGGTCAAATGGTGTTACATAAGGTACTATTTTCTGACTCCGAGGCTTCGTTCGTGCTCGTGGTACTTCCGTCTGTTTTTTTTTTGTAGTTTTTTTTTTAATTTTCTCTCATTTTTTTCGGATGTTGACGTTAAGGAGTGTTTTTCTGATCTTTTATAAAATACTCGTTAACATTTTTTTTCTCTCAGTTTTGGCTTAACATTTATCACGAATGACTCATCATACTCGCTGAACCCATGATGATAGCGTTGAAATCTTCCTTTCATCAATCACGCTAGGCATTTACGTCCCTAGGAGGGCTATTTTTTCGTGAGTAATTCAAAAGTCGAAAAAAGAACCTAGACATTTAGTGAAGAAAAAACATAATCGTTTGTCGTCTCTCGGTGCACAAGGCGTCCCCCTTTGCTGGCCCGTCCAACCGGTGAGGATCCAATTTCAGCCACTTAAGCAAACTCGTTCCACCGCCTCGGCGCGAGCTGCTCGGGTGATCCGAAGAAAAACAACCTGTCGCCCCCGATTGCCAGCCCCCCAAAAATGCGCGGATTTTTCAACCGGTATGATAAAAAATTCATCGATGACATTTGATCTTTTCGCCACTGCGCGCGTTCGATCCAGCTAGCGGACACGGGCGAAACCGCACCGAAGTAACGCACCGGCGTGTAAGATAATACTTTACCGATGATGACAATTATCATAAAATTTAGCATTAGTAATATTGATCAGAGCTAAATCGGGGCTTCCATATCGGTGCGCGGAACACCGTGCGTTTTCAAAACCCACCGTTTGACAGCTGTCAAAACGGAGTGTGGAGGGCAGGGTTTAGCATGAAGAGTGATCGTCATGGGTAGGCTTCGATAGTATCAGCTGCAAACTGCTCTCGGGATTTTAGCAATAAAATTCCCGAGAGAGCGCACGCAAACATGCACAAAACCGCGTGTAGTGTTCGTGCTCTCACCGAACGCTCAGCGGTTTAGTAATCAAGAAAGGGGTAGAAGAGTAACACCGCGGTCGGAAAAGGTACGCCTCGTTTCCACGGCTAGTTTCCGCCCGAGCGGATGTGAAAGGAAACGTTACGTTCGATCCACTTCCACTCGCAACGCCGAACGTCGCTGTATAGTAGGAAGTATGGCAACATTAATGAAGCGGTCTTAAGTATGGCCTGCCCTGGCGTTGCTAACAATAGTCCACACATCGTAATCGCGTATACTAGTCGAAAAAGAGTTGAATGGATATAAAATCACACCTCTGGAACGGTTTGACATAGGTCACACTGTTGGGCTGCAACTCTCCAGCATAACCTTCAAGAATGCTAGACACAGTACAACAAAAAAAAAGCCTCCCTTGCAGTAACAATGCATTCGCTTCCAATTTCTCAGTACCGTAACGCATTCAAACCGGTGCCGGTTTTCATGCAGGAAACGAAGTGACTTCCCGCGAACTACCTCCACCTCATGCTACCGAACTGTGTCACACGAGTTTTTCATTCTCAGGCAGCACCAAGAACGTTCGTCGCTTCAACCGTACAGCGGAAAACAACACGTACAGCGGGATCGACGATCGTGACTAATAGCGCACCACCTTCTGGTGGCGTTTGAGTTTCCGCGGTAGATACTTACGTCTGGCATTGCGGCACTGTAGGTACATAGTAACGTCCATGACGCTGCAAGGTAGAGTCCAAGCCGCATCATTTTGTGAAGCCGGAAACCCGGGTGGGCCGAATCTGTGAGCGAAAGGAAGAGAGAACAGAAAGAACAGCTTTTATTAAACCAGATCAACTCCCAGCGCATACACGGACCGTGGAACCGTGTCTGCTGTCGTCGGGTTTTCAAAACATCCAAAATTATCTCAATCGCAAAAATGTTAATGAATGAAAATGATCAGCCAATATCGTGTAGCGCTGTTCCAACCGCGGATCTATTTATAACTCTCAGATCAACCCATTACGATAAGATCGCGTGAAATATCGGCACGTCGGCGAATTGGCCCGGCGGAATACGTTTGCCAACGCGGTAACGGTGGCCTGCCGTACCGGAAAATGCGAGTCCAAAGAGTAGATCATCAGTTCAGGCTCCAAAGTTATCGATAAGCGGGTTTGATACTTTCAAGTAGTTCAAGAAGCATGTTTAAAAACATCATCTTCACAATTTCCACAGACTTTTATCGAGCGCTCTAGCAGTGTGTCGACGCTGCTCATTGAATCCCTTGCTCCAGAATGTGAGTCATCACACAGGAACATCGCTGTCAGGCATTGAAGTTATCGATGCTGCTGTAGCATAACCGGTTGCTTTGACCGGTCGCCGGTGTAAACTGAGTAGATCTTCCATCGCCCCTACCCGCTCGGTCCCATCGTACCCGGTGAAATGGCTGTCTAGATCTGATCAGGCCGCAAACACGTGAATCTCGGCAAATCCGTTGACTTCGAAGATCTCCATCAACTCATTAGGGGGTGCAACTGCCCAGACACACACACACACAAACGTTGCGCAAAATAAACCAATACACGCAGCGACAGTGGAAACCATAAAGGAACCATAAAATTTTGCATATTCTTGCGCGCCCCGTAGCTTCTCGTGGCAAACTTCCCGCCAGCCAGCCAGCCAGCCAGCCCAGGAAGGAACGAGGTGCGTGCTCGGCTGCGCTACACCTGCTCGGATTCTGGATGATCGCGCACCACCGCCAGCTGTGCGAAACCGCGCGAAGAGTTCCCTTCTTCCCTCCCGTCCTCTACCCCCCACCGGCCAAGCTAAAACTCGTTTTAATTTATCCTCTTTCAGCATTGTATATGCAAAGTGTCGTGCGACTTTTAGCTTTTTTTTCATGTCTTCCTCCTGCGGCCGAGCAGAGCGAGAGCTGAACCGAACCGCCGATTTTTGGGGTCCGGAGGGCACCACTCGGAACAAGCCTTCTTCGGCTGGATCTTGGCATAGGTTTAGGTTGTCAGTTTTCGGTTTCTCCCCTTCTGTCGGCACAAGCTCCGTTCCTTCTCCCCCGCAAACCGTTCGACTCTATGGTGTACGCTTAATTTCATTCATTTCATCTCCTGGGCGGGATCGGGAGACACTGGGAACACGTTTTCTCAGGGGATGCTGATTATCAGAGGAACCAGTCCCGATACACCGCCACCACTACCACCACCACCGGATTGATTCACACCCCCTGTGGGGTGTCGGAGGCGAGGGCAGCTGAGTGAAGCCCACCGTACCGCAGCCCGAAACCACCCGGGTCAGAAGTTATGATATTTCCAGTGCCAATTGGCACTCGTGAGACATTTTGGCTCCCCTCGGTGGGATGCGCAGTGCTCGGTTTTGGGGACACCAATTAAACATCGGCATCGAGGCTGGGAATGGTAAAGAGGGAAAGTCCCACTGGGAGTCGTCGGTGAACAGTCGGTTAGGAACACCTGTCCATTAGGAGTGAGGACCACGCAGGCGAATAAAGTAATGCAGTTAATGAGCATTCTTGGAATTTATAACAAGCCGCGCCTGCATCTTCGGCTTGTGTGTGTCGTTTATTTTACGTAGAAATGGCCAGCAAGAATTACCTTTTTTTGTTATGTTATAGTTATTCTTGAAAATAGTTCTTAGACGTCGGTCGTAAGTTACTGATTTTTTATCACTCCAATGCTTTTTTTTTAGCTCAACATGGTCCCTTCTCCAGTAAAAATTTCTTAAGTCTTATGGTTCAATGGTATGAGAATGGTAACAAAAAATGTGCTACCAAATAAGTCTCATGGTTCATATTAGCTGCATTCTGAGGTGACCCAAAAACACACCATAAGGTCGGGCTGTGGTCTTGCTAGTCCGTGCATATTCAACCCAGGAACACCCAGCATCTCTCCACTGAATAAATTCATTCTTACCTCTGCATTAAAAATCTCCCCGCGGGCAAATGTGTACATCGCAATCGTTTACCACCCAATAACACCACTTACTGCACCCCGATATCATTATGCACGCACGATATCAATCATGGTCCGAAATTATCGTCCCCAAAAATGGCCAGAGGACACGCACACGCAAGCCCCGCGAAATCGGGTCACTACGGTCTGCAACATGCCGGGTACGTGACCTCGACCCAAACCGCGGCGCGGCTTCGGTCGGAGCCGATGACAGATGTTGAAAACCGTTAATTACCCGCTTTCAGTGCGAATTAAGCGATGTGCGTTGTGTTGTCCGACAATGCCGCGTCTTCGTCACCATCAATTATGCTCGTCTCGGCGGCGTGTTGTGTCTCGGTCTTCCAAGCAAGCGGCAGGCGAGAACATGACAAAACGGACGACTGACGACTGACTTGGAACGTGTGTTTTCTCCACCGTGCAGTGGAAAAGTATGATGTGCCACGGTGGCACGGTGCTAAAAAGGCTCTAGTTCCACCGCGTTTGGGTTGATTTGCATGCGCGAAGAGTGCCGTCGATGGGTTTAACAGGGCCCGCAGTCATAAATTTGACGACGACATTTAATTAAGCTTCGTTGCGCGTCTTCCAGCACTCGCGCGTTCTCTAAATCGATTCTCGATCGGGTTCGGTTTCGAAGTTCTGCGCGGTGACACATCCGGACAGGGCAGGCTTAATTAATAGTGACTGATTTTACGACACTACGCGCACACCTCCCGTGCCGTGCGCCGTCGTTCACCATCACCGGCGGTGATTTACCGTCCCGTTTGGTGGTTCGGTGTGTGGGAAAGCCCAAACGGAAGCCCAAACTGGTTGCCCGGACGAGAAGAATTTCTTCACACAACCAAGCCGTGGTGTCGGAAAGGCGGGCGGTTCCGTTGCCCTCGCGCTAGAGCGGGAGTTCAACCGATGAACTTCTCGCGATCCACACGAGCGTTGACTTTCCCTTTCGAAATAACTGTTCACGTTCGCCGTTCAAAACCAGATCCCTCCACACCCTTTCGGTCGTGCTTCTAGACCCAACCCCAACGAAGCGCGCATCTCGGGCGTTCCCTTTTCCACCGCGCGCCCGGGCCCCGTGCACGGAAAGTGAAGCTCGTTTTGCTCTAGTTTATTGACTCGCCCGCTTGGAAACTTTGTTTCTCGAGGGCCGAGGTGTTCTCCCGCACCGCAATGAGGCCACATAAACACAACAGCAACAAACACACTCACACCAACCAAGAGCAGCCGGCCATGGTCACTGGTTGCTGGCACGTACGGAGGCACGGTCCGGACTTCACACCTTGAAAACGGTAGGGACGAGAAAAATAGACGGCTCGAAAGGAAGAACCTTGACGTCTGCCGGTCTGCCGGGTCGAGTCAGCGCTGGAAATGGCTCGTGCCGTTGGACACGATCGCGGAAGAGAAAACACGGTCCAGTGCAGCGGCGTGTAGCGACACACACGTTGTTACGTCAAGCGGTCGAGGCGGTGAGTAATTGCTGTAGAATGTCTGCCCT